>JBBPCX010081443.1:0-28072 GCA_037974365.1 Hydrocynus forskahlii
GACATCGTTAGTCACCAAGGTGCTCCTTGAAGAGGTGGGTCTTCAGGCGACGCTTGAAGACAGCGAGGGACTCCGCATGTGAATTTAAGGAATGTTGCAAAATGTAACCTCATTCCCTCATCACCTGCTGCTATTTTATTGCATTCTTATTGTATTAACACTTTCATAAGTCACTTTCATAAGCTATTGTGCACTACTGATCTACTGGTACAGAACACAAAATCTTACACACAGCAGTGCCAGTATTACAGTTTATCTTAATATAGTAATGTCTGTGTTGCACTGTTGTTTGTTGTCTGTTGTCTATTTTTCTTTTAAAATTCTCTATTGACTTATTTTATTCTGCTGCTGCACTGAGCATGCTAATAAAAAAAATTCACTCAGGATACATAAAGTTCTTTCTTATCTTATCGAATTTCAGTTGGTTGGAATTTTTATAGGGCTGGGAACCTCAGGGTACCTCACGATGCCGATAATATCATGATATGGCGATAATCGATATATTGCACAAGATAACCTACGATATATATCTAATTTTTAAATTAAAAAAACCCAAATACAGTCAGTTAAGAACTGCTTTTAAATGTCTTTTTAACAGTGACATTCTGTACAAAATCAATGTAAACACAAATTTAAGTGCCTTACAGTTACACTCTTATTGCAAAATCAATTCTTGAGTGATTCTGCCCCAGCTATGCTTCTGTGAAAGAAGGTGGTGATTCTCCTCACTTTTTCATGCAGAAAAGTGATGCAAGGTTCAGTACGTGAGCGAAACACTGTACGCAAGGTTCAGTACATGAGTGAAACACCGTACATGCTGGTAGCCAGTTAGCTCAATCACTATGCTCATGTTTGGGGCATTGTCGGTGACGACTGCTGGCTTCTTGTTGTAAAGTTTCCATTCATTCGCTACCCTCTGAAGCGCTTCAGCTATATTCGCTCCGGTGTGACTTTCAGACATTGCTCTGGTTTGTAGGACATAAGATTTTAATTCTCACTCGTTGTTTACAAAGTGCACTGTGACTGTTAAGTAAACTCTGTGGTCCTTGAAGTCCCATCACAAGTTAGCCCCACTCTTTCCACAGACAGCAATGAATTCTCTACTTTAGCTCTGGTCTCTTTGTACATGGCTGAAATTGTTTTGTCAGTGAAATGTCTGCGGCTTGGTATGTCATATCTAGGTTCAAGGGTGCGCATCATATAGCGAAATCCGTGGTTCTCAACAGTGCTGTACGGGCGAGGAGACTTACACAGAGATGGCATGTGTTATCAACGTAGCCCGAGCAGAATTAAAAGGGAGCTTTGCCTGAAAAAAGTATCAATGCTGGGCTGTGCAGGTGAGCTAACAGCCACAGGCTTTTCTTTTAGCTCCGGATAGTGCCGAAGGAGGTGGCTGTGCATGTTCGTAGTGCCGTCTGTGTAGCGTACATTTGTAAGGCAGGTCTGGCATACTGCATAGTCTTTATCCAGCTTTGTTCCATCCACACTACAAAATCCAAAGTGAGCCCACACTTTGGACTTAAAACTTGCTGGTGCATCTCTTAATTTGTTTCTTTCCCCGCTGCTTGATTCCACCATTTTGTCTCTCGTGTTATTTCTTCTTCGCCTGGTGTTTTCCGCCCGCTTTACTGTCATTCTCAGGAGGAGCGCCACCTGACAGACTTCTGAGGTAGAAGTTAAACAACTGATATAGGGAAAGAGCGTACTGGGACTCGTTCGTGAATTGAAATATCGCGATATTTCACCAAATCGGTATTTTGTCTCACACTTAATCGCAACACAGTTGGAAAATCATAATCTAGAATATAAAAACACAACTAAGCCATGGAAGCCACAAAAAAAAGGAAAATGACATCAATATACTGTACTTGTACACTGTATTGTAGTAACAGAAATAATGACAAATAATGAGTGTAAAAACACTTGCACTTTTAACAGTCCAAAATGGCATAGGTAAGCGTCCTGGGGTATGCCAACTCCTTCATTCATACGCTGCTGCGTTACTGTGTTTTCTGCGTATTCTGTATATTCTTCCGCAGCGCAACCAAACTAGTTATGGGAGTGAGCGTCGTAAACTTGAAATGTCCAATGTCAAGACTGTCGCAGCCCGAGGACCCCCTGTATGTAAGATCATACAAAGGCACTACAGAACCTATATAAAACTATTTTTATATAAAATCATTTTAAAGGCATCTAAAACTATGTTTTTGAGTGGATGACTGGATGTGCTGAACAACTAGTACGTGTGTGTTCATTCAAAGCTTCTTTTGAAATAGAGTATTAATAAGGTGTCCCCAATTTGCTGCGGTAACAGCCTTTACTGAGTATGCTGTACATTTCATTTTTGAACACTGCTGTGAGGATTTGATTGTATTCATCCACAAATGTATTCATGAGATCATAAACTGTTAACTGATTACTTCCTAAACACAAATGGCACTCCAACTTATTCCAAAGATGCTCAGTTACTTCAGAGAAGCACTTCTACCACTCCAAACCAACATGGGTACAGTAAGGAGAAGGTGGTATTTCACTTAAAATAAAGTTTATCAGCTTCTTTTCACACAAGTTTCTCTAGGTGCAATCCTGGTCCTGGAAATGTATCACCCTGGAGAGTACAGATCCAGCAACTTTCATATTGTGATACTTTTTAGGGCCTTTATGACATGGCTCATGTGCGTTAGATTATAGTTAGTGCTAAACTATGCAGGGTAGCAGATCACCAGAATCAGGGCCAAGCAGAAAACAAAGACTTTCTTAAGTGACATATTTACACTTGTTTCTCGCATAACAAAACTTCATTTTTTAGGGAAGAAAACAGTGAGGCAAAATCTATTTTGACAGCAGCTTAATTTTTACTCTTTGTAAATAAGGTGCTTACATTTCTGGTCCTTTTCTAAAGGCCAATAACCTTTTGCCTTATTTCACCTGTGTTCTCTAACCGCCCCTGGCAGACAACACATAAATGATAACAGACCACTTAAAAGCTCCCAACAACTTAAAAAGAACACAAGTAAAATTTTGACAATGTTATAATTTTTCCCACAGGTTTTGTTACAGCTGGCAAAAATAGCTCTCATATTGTTTATGAAGGGACCCAATGATTCAACAAGGGCAATTGCAATACAAAAACCGAAGAACAGGACTTCTGTCTCAGGTAACAGACACTCATATATACTCACCCGGCTGAAAGAGTCAGAGTACTGCTTGTCACACTTCTCTTCCAACTAAAAGAAAATGCAGAAAAAATAATTAGAATTTATGTTAAACTTGAGAAGCAATTGAAAAGATGGCTCTTTCCACCTACAAATAAAAAGGCAAAGTGGAACGATTGGTATTCCCAGAATACATCCAAAGAGTCACTTGCAACAAACCCCAACACTGTTTGACTTTTGTATTTTCACCACTTACAGATTTACCAAGTCTGCACCCCAGGAAACTAATGTAAATGACATAACTGCTTTATAGTAAGGTTATCATAATACCAGAATTTTGAGTTTCATTTCAATACCAAATGCAATGTCATCAAATACCAAAGATGTACAATGATAAACTTATAAAACTGGTCAACATCTGAACAGCCAATGTTTACTGAATGCAGACTATATACAAAAACGAATAAAAAAAGATGAAGCATAAAAGCATGTTAGATGTCTACATGCAAGGTTTTGTGGGTTATTACAGAATACTGCAAGATAAATTATGATCTTCATATTGATGCTGCAGTTGTGTGCAAAATCAAAAAACTCTTCAAATTTAAATTTTCTACAGGAAAAATATTTTACTGCACAGTTTGCTGAATATAACGCATTGGGGGAAAAGTAAAACATAAAACGTGACCTGTGCAAAAGTCATGGCACTTTAAAAAAAAATGTTTTTCAAATATGAAACTCGAAATACAGAAAACATAGGAAATGCAGATTGTGCAGCAAAATTACATATTAATATACACACCAAAACAAAAAAAGGATATCTTGAAAATGTTTAGGATCCCTCACATTTAGAAGTCTTAAAACAGTGTTGCAAGTTAGCAGGGTACCACAGCACGGCATGCAGCACATCACTGTGCCATCACTTACGCTGTCCAAGTCTGGGATGCTCAGATCATCCAAGTCAGAAACAATACTGCCTCGGCGGTTCGAGCGACTGAAATAGTCAGCAGCTGTCGCGCTTATGTCAGAAAGGTCAGACGACTACAAGGTAAAGGCAAGGTAAAAATGAGTGGGAACAAGAATGAAACTAATGGATACCACCTTGTTTAACTTGTGTAGCTCAATGATCAGGTAAAGCACTACATGTAGCATTGTTCCCTCATCTTCAACCAATTTGCACAGGGTCAAAACTGAACCCAAAATTCACCAACAATTTTAGGAATTTCTTGTTTTCCATAAGAGCCTGTTCAAACTACATAATTATTTAATGTTCTTCGACTATTTACCCTTAAAATCTTCTGCATAGGACAAAAAACATTTTACAAATCTTTATTTTTAAGGATGTAGTTTGTATTTCATTCCAGACACTCCTATCTGTTCTATCATTGTCCCTACTGGCTCACCACACTATCCCTTCTTCCATGGCTGTAGCGATCCTGAGACACAGTGCTAGAAGAATCATCATCAGAAGAGGACTGGTAGAGTTAAAAAACAAACAAAACAAAAAACAAAAACAAAAAACGCACACATTACAATACATTTCAGAGGTCAGAGAAAGAATGAGATATCAGCACAGGACAATTCCAAAACAACTTATGATCTTAAGAACAGTTCACTATAGCACACATATCTTTACACAAATAAAAAACAGAAAGTCTGTAAGGTAAATGATAATTTGCCAAACAACAAGAGTGCAAAAAAGTCACAAATTTCCTGATAAGGCCTAACTTGTGTTTCACAAAAAAATATAGAAACACAGCCTTGCACAAACATTTTAAGCTTTGCATGGCACTCATCAGTTCTACAGTTCAAGCTCAGATCAGTTGCAGCAAATGTTTCATCAAGCTGAGTTCAATCCATGCAACTAAGATTGCACATCCAAGCACTTCAATCCACAATACACACAGGTTATTGGTTTCTCTTCAGAAATATTAGCATACAGTATAACCAAGAAGTAAAGCCTACTGTTGCAAGCATTAAAAACATACTTAAGTCCAGGCTTTTCTGATTAAGTCTTTGGCTTAACGGGGGTAACAGTAATTGATTCCTGTCCAGGAATTATTTATTTTACATTAGTGATCTGCTTTATTAGCATCATTTAATTTAGAAACTGCAGACATTAGAACACAATTACAAACAAGTTGTCAGGATCATTTAAAACTGGAACTTGATTTTGAATCAATGGTAGTTATTCTGATTAAGAAACCAATTAGTGGAACAGATGAAACTCAGTTAAACCGATCAGGAGAACAGGCTCAGTGGTGGGCAAGGAACCAGAGAACATTGTCTAGACGTCAGTCCATCATAGACAATGCCTACCACCCACTCCACAGTGTGGTGGCAGAACTGAGAAGTTCTTTTAGCCACAGACTAACCAGCTTAAAAGTGCTCAACTGAACACCACAGAAGATCCTTCCTTCCCACCGTCATCTGACTCTACAACTCCTTGCTGTACATTTTCTTACTGGGTTTAATAACTATAATTATGTGAAGGACTATGTGCATTATTTTTGCTATGATGTGCAACAGTCTACCATGTGCAACACTGTGCAATATTCTTATTGGGTGTTCAACATTATCATTATGTGCAATATCTCATGCGCAGTTGTCTTACCATATGCAATATCATGTGACGTTTTCTAAATGGGTGTGGAATCACTTCATTATGTGCAGTATCTTACAAGCAATAGTCTTCATGTGCAATATCTCTACTTATGTCAAAATGTTTTATTTAGATTTTATTCAGATTTTATATTGTTCTTGTCTCTGTGTCTTGCAGTCATTACATAAGCAATTTTCTATGGGATCAATAAAAAACTCTGTCTGAAGTTAAGGTATCAATACTGCATTCTGAAAATATTGTGCTCAGCATGCAGCGCTGTCTATGAGGACTTGTTAGAAATGTTGTGGAGGTGATGCACATTGCAAAATGCTTACCACAGGACTACTGCGAGTAGAGCTGGCACCAGAAGAGTACCAGCTGCACTCAGAAGGCTGTGGGAACAAGCATCCCATTCAAATGGGTTCAAATAGTGCTTTGTTACAATAGGGTTGACATTATATCAAAACATAAGACTCTTCAGGACACTAGCAAACACTTACAGCTCTGGAACTGTATGAGCCATAGAGACCATCATCACAAATGGCGGCCTGAATGCACAGAAGCAGAAGTCCACTAGTCAGCAATACCACACCAGTTGTTAAATGCATGTTTTTTGTCTTTAAGAGTGACCGCATGCAAGGTGAAATCAGATACTTTAATCAAGAATGCACACATTCTATTAACCAATCATATAGGTCATGTAGTGCTGGAGGCTGAATTTTCCAGAATTCTTAGAGGTGTTGGGTATGATTACTTGACTCATATTTGTCTTAGTGTTCATCAGTTCACATAATGTTTGAATCAAATATGTTTTCCTCAGGCTGAAGGATACACCTAGGTGCATTGTGGCATGTTCTTATTATTTTAAACAGTTTTATGGCATTTATATTTTATCCTGTTTACCAGTTCAGCCTGTAATAGTTATGCAGAAGTAATCCATTTTCTTATGTTAAAGGTATGTGTTCATTATAATAAATAAAAAGACCCCACCAATCAGATACAATAGGTCTTCTGCATGCAAATGAACAAACTATAAAATACTGTTGTCCACTATCTGGATATAAAAGCACAAACTGACCAGACTATAGCTGCGCATCAGGCCAGAAGAGCTGGTGGTGGAAGTGGCCTGTGAAAGGCGGTGTGACAGGGTTAGAGCACTGGTGACTCAGGAGTGTGTACGCTTGAATACACACAGGTTTACTTAAATAAAGTGCTGGGATATGGGGTGAGACACGTTGTAAATATGTAAGTACCTACATGTAGAAATAAGAGCAAAATAAACAAACAAGTACCTATATGCAATATTTGTCTAAGTCAAACTCAAAATGTAAAACTAATGTTTACTTCAGTAACAAAAAATAATGTTTATTTTCCCTTCTAAAGCAACTTTTAAAATAAGAGTAAAAAAAGTAAAACATTATTACCTTTCAATACAATTAAATTTTCATTTCAAGAAAGTCATGTATTAGGGAAAAGTATATAAAAATATAACAGACACAGACACATGCATCTGTAACAATTACTTGCTTGAAACAACTTCTTAACTACTAAGCCTGCTTAATCACAAAGTGCTCCAACATGAGCGAAAATGTATGTGGGCAAATAACAGCGCTTGAAAGTTTGTGAATTTTCAATATTTCTGCATAGATATGAAGTAAACATCATGAGGTTTTCACACATGCTAAGGTAAAGAGAACCCAATTAAACAAATGAGAAAATATTATACATTGAGGAAAATTAGCCAGTATAACATACATGTAGGTGAACCATTGCTTTTAGTATCTAGAGACACTCCCTTGAGCAGCAATTACTGCAGGTTTCCGGTAACCTTTGAATTAAAAAAAAAATGGTGCGCAACAACTTCAGCCCATTTCTCCACACAGCTTCGACCCAGGGATGTTGGCGGGTTTCCACACACGAACAGCTCGCTTCAGGGCCTTCCAAAGGACTCTGACTTGACATTTACTCTTCATTGAGCTTCAGAGTTCACAGACAGGCACTCTTGACATTTTCCTTAGAATTCTGGTATAATTCAGAATTCACTGCTCCATGAATGATGGCAGGCCATCCCAACCAAGATGCCACAAAACAGGTCCAAACCAAAAAAGTCTATCCATCCAAAAAACGATGTTCCAACCACCTTCTGGCTTTCCCATGTGATTGTCAGCAAACTGTGCACAGACAGCAATGTTCATTTTGGAGAGCAATGGCTTTCTATTTGCAACCCTGCCATGTGTTTTGGGTATTGTTTTGGGTTCTTCTGATGGACTCAAACATTAACATCAGCCAATGCGAGAGAGACCTTTGGTGGTTTGGAAGTTACTCTGGGATCCTTTATGGCCTTGCATTGTTTGATGGCCGACCACACCAGATAAACTTTTTTATGAGGTCCTTCCACAAACGTGTTGTGAAAATCAGACTTTGATAGACTTTCCTTAAATAAAACTGGTCATTCACTTACACTGACTGTCATCCCACTTATTAAAAATATCAGACTTTAATTACACTTTCAAATTAACTGTTAATCATAGACGTTCATAAATTTTTGCCACTCACAGATATGCGATATGGAATTATGCAACTGAAATCTGCAAAATTGTATTAAATATTTTTCCTAGATAAATAAATTACAAAGTACAATATTTTGTCTCATTTGTTTATTTGCCTTCTCTTTATGTAAGTTTACGATGTTGTTTCAGGTGACTTATGCAGAAAGACAAAAAATTCTTGTTCTTTGAACAACTTTCAAACACCACCATACATGGATAACAGAAAAGAATAAAGACAAACCCGGGGTTGATAGGTAGAAACAGTAGAAGAAGAAGGAGGTGGTGGTTTGGTATTCTTTAAACTGCTGTAGTTCCTTTGGTCATGATACAATCCAGTCTAAGGAGATGATACACCAAATATGCCATAAACAGAAAGGAAATCTTTACACGGCATAAGACTGGAGGACTTTCACTTCCACATAAATATAAAAATCTGTAATGACGCTATAAGATATATTTTTTGCCATACTGATGGATTTAAAAAAATTAAAGGAATCTGAATAGATTCATTTTGTTTAGTCATTTAGTAGTTATTGTGATAACAGGCTTACCCTTAAATAGAAGTGGAAAACACCAGAATGTAGAACAGACTAACAAGATGCAGTTAGACAGTTGCAGTAGTATCAAATTATGTAGTATCAAAGACTTTCAATCACTGCTTAATAGAGAGTAACAGTAATGCTTCTCTAAAACATTAGTTCTACAGCATTTTTTTCCACTATTAGCCTGTTCACACCTGAATGTTGTGCAAAATATGTACATAATAAATATGTACATAATCACAAGATCTGCCTGCTATCCACTGATATCTTTGCACAAAAGTAAAACATGGCAAGGCAAGAAAATGTTAACAAAAGTGAAAGCACCAACTGCGCTGTTAACTTCGTTAATACATAGAAGTGATTTGCGTCAGCAAAATGTTCAGCATCTTGCATACATATCCTTTATAATGCTGTTTAGAATAAAGTTGTTTCCAACCAACGACTTGAAAATTAGTTTAGCTATTTCTGGTACCAGGACTTAAGTACTGAGTACAAAACTTTGTCCACAAGTCCTCACTATCAACAGCTGCATCATTTACTTCTATTGTTAGTTTATTAGTTCATTAGTCGACATTGTTCAAGCTTAATCTAACTAAAAAATGTACTGTTTTGTGAAAGAAAAGTTCATTAATGTGGTTAAAACAGCAATCACACTATTGCTCTTCTTATGTTTTATTTGTGTGAAAAAATCAAACACAATGAAACAAATGATTAGCAAAACACAACAGACATAAACAGACATCAAGACACAGAAGTTCAAATTAGTGGTGGCACAGCGCTAAAGCAAACGTAGTATGATCCATGGCGCAAGATTATGTTAATTCACAAGCTTTTCTTTGCCCATAAAACTAATGTTTGGGTGTCTCCAAACATTGGTTTTATAGCAACCACACAATTTACATTTTCTCATAGAGCTGCATCTAGTTTTTATTAACTAGTATTAACGATTTTATTTGTTAATGCCCCCCTTCATGGTTGAGCAGCAAAATACGCATGCTGAGTGAGAGTATAAAAAACATTGCTGGGAGTGGAATTTTTTGCCCATAAAACCAATGTTTGGGTGTTTTACTCTGTGCAAAAGTTTGGGTCACTGAAAATACAAATGAAAAGAGGGAGAGAGCATCAGTGATTTGATGTGTCAGTAGAGTATGTAGGTTCACATCTGGCTAAGGGGCAAAAGTTTGTGTACTCTGGTTAAAAATATTGGCACCCCTCACCAATTTGTTTACATTAACGCTTGCCTATGAAACCATAGTAACCACCCAGCAACCAACTACCTACAACACAGTAACCACTAGAGTTACCATAGCAACCAGCTAGTTACAGCTCAGCAACCGCCTGGGTTGCCGCCTCCTTATGACACCATGGCAACCACCTAGCAACAATCACAGTTACCATAGCAATCAGACGCTAAACACAAGGCATTACGAGAGGCAAGAACCGTGACTGGAGTCAAACTGTGCTAGTTTGAGTGTCTAAGTCAGATCAGTTATATATATAAAAAAAAAAGATGCGTCACTATTTGTTGTGTTTCTTAAAATAAACTGCAGAAGAATGCTTGTTTTAATTCTGCTAGCTAGCTCATAAACAGACCCCATCCCATTGCGCATGTATTTATACTGAACAAAAATTTAAACGCAACACTTTTGTTTTTGCTCCTATTTTTCTTGAAGATCTGAAACATTTTCTACATACACAAATGACCCATTACTCTCAAATATTGTTCACAAATCTGTCTCAATCTGTGTCAGTGAGCACTTCTCCTTTGCCGAGATAATCCATTCCACCTCACAGGTGTGGCATATCAAGGTGCTGATTAGACAGCATGAATATTGCACAGGTGTGCCTTAAACTGCCCACAATAAAAGGCCACTCTGAAATGTGTAGTTTGATCACACAGCACAATGCCACAGATGTCGCAACTTTTGAGGGAGCGTGCAATTGGTATGCTGACTGCAGGAATGTGTTTCAAATGTGTTTCAAATCTTTGAGTTCAGCTCATGAAAAATGGGAGCAAAAACAAAAGTGTAGCGTTTATATTTTTGGTCAGTGTAGTTTATCGATCAGTTGATCAGAGGCTGAGTATTAACATGCAAGCTGCTAGCTAGCTGCTAGCCTGCTCCAGTAGCTGATTTGAGACAGTATCTTAACACTTCGGGGTGAAAAATGTGTCTGAAGAACAGTAAAACGTGGTAGTTTGACAGGTTATCTCAGCCAGTGATTTTTGTGCTGACTGGACATTTTTCTCTGATCCTCTGTGCTGTCTGTCTCAATGTACTTGTGCATAGTGCCCCTGAATTGTTTACAGTAGTGGTGAATGAAACCAGATATCGGCCGCAGATAAAAAGTTAAAAAAGAGGCACTACATTGTAACTGCTGCGCCATTAGTAATGACCTAGCAACACTATAGCAACCACCTAGTAACAATTCGTTACCATAGCAATTGTAGCAAATGTAGGTGGAATAAAAACACAAGAAAAGCAAAATGTCTGTATTTTTCTAAACTACAGACTGAACACAAAATTTGAGGGAAAATTAATACTCAAGATTAGGGTCAGAAGTACTGACCAGTAGGCCTTTCCTGGTGCTACAGGAACTAGGCTTCATATGGAGGTCATTATACAAAAAGCTCTGAAATGTATGTATATGTATGGACACTAAGAATAGTGGCAGGGTGCAGTCATAACACAGATGTTATGGTGAAATGTTGATTATCAAAAGAATTATAATGTAGTATAAATGAAAGTTTATTTTAATTAAAGGTCTGTATAGAATATACAGGTATATTCTATGAAATGGACATCAATTCTACCTTTAGCTGTATTATCTGCAGATACATGTAGGCTTTCTAATTGCACTAAACCAGCTGTCAGCACACCTAAAGGCATAGATGTTATTTAGGGAAGCAGATTAACTTGGTGGTTTAACAAGAAGTATGGTTTAAACCCACATATAGCTGTATTTTCCACCAAGTAGTTGGAAAACTAATGGAATGTCTGTACTATTAGTTTATTATAGCCGACGAGTTAAAATCTCTCAGACATCAGTATATTAGCTACTGCACACTAGGAATAACTAAATTATTTAATTTGCGCGGGTGCTAAAAAGTGTATTTTGTACTATCAAGTTATGACAAGCTAAATTTACAAGCTAAAAATCTAATCTCCTTTTCTTAAATTTAAAGAAAAAAATGCATCCTTCAAGAAAGGAATTCACAACCCATCACAGATAAATTATACAAAATCATAGTTATCGTCGGATTTGTACATACAGTGGAGTGGGAGCTCTTCAAAGAAGAACTACCATAGAGGTCATCAGATTGCAAAGAGAGCTGCACAATGTAAAGAACATAAAGAAAAAACGGGAAATACATAGAGTTCCTCCTCCAAAAAAGCCCAAATATTATCGAGGTGCAGGTGCAGACTCAACTATTTAGACAAAGTATGAAAATGTCCTAAGAATCCTTCACAGTCCTGTGTCATTACAATAAGCCAAGATGTTCCACTTTTGCATCAGATCTGACTTTTATCCAAACATTTAAGATCCAAGAGTGATTCCTTACTATCAATGACTAGAAGTAGGCAGACTGCTGTATAACAGCAAGTGATGGACAGTGGGATGTAAACTGATATTTCACAGATGACTAGCACTGCCTAGTTAATTCTCTTAAGCCATCTAAGTAACAGGGACCTCCACAGCAAAGTGAGTGTGTGTGTGTGTGTGTGTGTGTATATATATATATATATATATAAAGTTAACTATGAATGTGCAATAGTTTCCTGTTAATGGTCATGTGACTGAGGTGCATTCCCTTTGACTTAGCAAGTCAGTAATGAACAAAAGATGCATATGCTTCACAGTTACTGGCCTGAATTAAAACAACACCTAGCAAAAACAGACAAAAGCAAACACAAAGACGCACCACCAAGCTTTTTCTCCTTGATGTGCTAGTCCGCCTGGAGGAATGAGAGTTGCCTATCAGCGATGAGCAAGATGACTTCAAAAGATGGGGAGAAAAGAGGTTAAGCAAGTGTACATTTTACAGTTTATTCTGTTTGCAAACAAGGGATGCAACTAGGCGAGGATGATACGACAAAAACATAACATGACTCATTTCAATATTTAATTTCCCTGATATCAGTAAATTAGAACAGAAAGAAGCAACTTAAAAAATACAACGAAAAACTTTATTTAACATTCCAAATACTCTGCTGCACAACATCCAATTAACATGCTCTAATCAAATAACCTCTCTCTATTATTAAAGATTAAAGTTGGTAGGTGCTCTTTATGTACCAATGATATATACAGTATGCTCAGAAAAGCACATAACAAATTAATCAGAAAATAATTTGCCATGACAATGATATCACCACATTGCCTGAACCTAAATTAAATCAATTGTAGTACCACAATAAAATGTTCAGTACCACATTTCAATACAACAGCGGCAAGTATCAATATTTATTTGTGTTTTTTTATATTTTATGTGATATATTTTTGGTAGATACTGTATGTCTATATTGATAACATTGCTTCTGAAGTCCACAAAATAGAGTAGGAGCTCATTTTTCTCTTTAGTCACATCAGAAACAGAGAAAGAAGACTCATCAAGATAGCTGCAAAGAGAGCTTCTATACTGTATGTAACTCTCTGTCTGCTTTAAATTTAAACAACCACAATAATATTGTATTGTGACCCAAATATTGTGATAGGTTTGAGTTGTTGCCCCATGTGGCAATTCCCACCTCTACTAGATTACAACAAACAAGCCATAAAATTAATTAAAAGCAATTAATGAAATGTAATTAAAAACATAACATAAAAGAATGGAAGGTTTTGTTGCAACAATGACCACATACCTAAATGGAAATTCCTTTAATGTGTGTAAACTTAAGTGTGAGCAAAAGTAGTTGACTGAATGAGCTAGAGCCCACAATATATTGAGCATTTAATGCATAGCTGATCAGTAAATTACAAGAGTGCATCTACATTTACTCTTGTGCATTCCTTCCAACTCAAAAATTTAGGCTCACACTTTTCACAATTGTTTCATTGAATACTGGTTCAATGTAACTCCGCAGCTTCTTTCACACCACTGGATATGTTTGCATAATGAAGCAAAAACGTTACGTTTCTCAGGAATAGGACTGAAATAGGACATTGTAGTGATTATACTGTGATGTGGGAATGCAATTTCACAAAGCAATTGCAAGGTTTGATTTAAAATCTCCAAAAAAAACTGAAATACTACACACACACACAACCAAATTCACAACCAACTGGTTACACACCCTGTAACTTCCACTGCTTCGAACTGATATTGCATCATCTTCTAAGACCTTCTGAGGAAAAACAGAGGAAGAGGAAGAAGTGGTACAGACATCATATAAAAACTGATAAGACCTGAAAAGACCTGAGGAAAAGGTCAGATACAAACCCGACTACTATGGCTTCTGGATTGATGGCCATGTCGGGCCTTCTCTGTGTCAGCCTGAATAAAGTGAAGGAAAGATGAGGAATAATATAAACAAAAATAATGGGAAACTGATGATGATATGGTCTTTAAATCATGTAAGCATCATTAAGTAAAAAAAAAAAAAAAAGTAAAATGGGAAGATTTTGAGAATTAAATAAGATTTTGTGAATAAGGAATTGCAAAGAGAGAAATACTCCTAAGAACTTTATAGCTAACAAGCTTGCAAACTGAACACATGCTGTAACATGCTTTACCACAATTAAATCCTATGACCCATCTATGCAGCTGGAAAAATGAGCATAGAGTGGTCAAGAAAATAATCCAGCAGATAAGTACATGCGCAGAAGTTAAGTGAAAGTGACCATTCTGTCATATGCGAACAAACCACACCACACAGCACATTGGTCTCTTTAATAATAGTTATTAAGGGTTACCTGATTTCCATCATTTCTAGGCTAATGTAGAAAAGTATAGACATATCATTAAACGTCTTATAAATTAAACTTTCTTTAGTTTTCAGTATCTATTATGGTATTATGAACTGACATTTTTTTCAAACAAAAAACCTACAAGAAAAAAAATCCTATTTTTGTAGGTAACAATGGCCTTATAAACTACAAAACCATATCTAACAACAAAAGTATATCAAATATTTTTACTCTGCAAGATAGCAACCCCTGTGCAAAAAAGCAAAGATATTCCTTGTGTAGAGCATGTACAGGCTCCAAGGCCAACACTGTCTGCCTCATACCACAGTACTGAGAGAGATTGCGGGCTCTACACAAGTCTTTTACATATATTAGGTTAGTACTGAATCGTTGCCAACTTTATAGTAGTGATTTAATAACTTTAGATTGAAATATCTGCTTTTTTGCACAGGAGTTGCTATCTTGCACAGTAAAAAGCTGACAACTATTCAGTACTAACCTAATATATGTAAAAGATCTTCCTTGTGTAGAGCATGCACAGGCCAACACTGTCTGCCTCATACCACAGTGCTGAGAGAGATTGCAGGCTCATTTGTTTGGTATCTATGCTGTTGTACCTAGGGCTAAGAATGGCTGGTCAGTGAATAATCAACTTCCTTTGCCAATGAAGACCAAAGCCCTAACTGAAGTTCACACTTCACGCACATGCACACACACTATGTACATGATATACGGATTAGCACACAGACTGTATTTAGTTTCAGTACTAATAAAATTCTTATCCCAACTGTCTTAATCCTGCCTGGCATTACAACGGCTGTCAAACACAATTACTTCTCACTACAAAAAAAACCCTGATTGTCTATTTAAAAAAAAAAAAAGAATACTGCAGTGTAGAGCTAGACGATATGGCAAAAAAAAATATCACAATCATTTTTCCTGTATTGCCCAATATTCATAATTATCAATATTACAGTTTCATGTAATAATCAAAATAATGTAATAATCAAAAATAATAAAAAAAATACTACCTTGACAATCAGAATAAATACATTAAAGTATATTCGTAAACAAATATTTATTTTCCAACAAAATTTACTATTTACATACAAAATTCCCTTAAAATTATAAAAGGTTATTGATTTTCAAGTATTCAAAGAAACACATACCAAAGCTCAAATGAACATCCATATAATAATCTAGCAATGTGCAAAACAGTATAATATTACATCTATGTTAAAGGGCAAACATAAAATAAAACAATACAGAACTGCCTGCAGCAAGTATCTGCCTCTATTCTTGGTCTCTTAAAAAGTATCTAAAGCAAACAAAAAATAACTAAATAAACTATATCTAAACACTCTTTACTTCAAATGTAACAAGTTTTGGATTTTTCAAGTATTCAGAATGTTAGGACATGTAGTACCTGTGTATAGTTTAACAGTGCAAGTATATTAAAGTACAAACATAAAACAATGCCAAGTCTTTAATGCTGGCAATAAATGTCCTTTATTTTGTACCTCAAAAACCTTGATTGGGCCTGTACCTAGAATAATTTGGACCTTCATACAAAAAAGAAAGCATGCATTTGCTTTGGCACACTACAGGTTTTTAGCTAAGACGACTAGCTGGTTTATGGTCTCAGACTTGGCTGATGCTTTTTTGCAGGTAACAATGTTTACATTTACGGCATTTAGCAGATGCTTTTATCCAAAGCGACTTCCATTCTCATTCACTACTGGGGGCAGTCTCCCTGGAGCAACTTGGGGTTAAGGGTCTTGCTCATGAACCCAGTGGTGGTGCTGAAGGTAGGATTTGAACCCATGACCTCTTGGTGCAGAGGCAAGTATCCTACCCACTAGGCCACCACCACCCCTTTGTTGCCTCCTTTCCACCATTCCAGAGGACTGGTTTCACTGTCCACACAAGGCGTTTGGAGATTTCAAGTTCAGCTTCAGTCGACTGTTGGTCTGTGAGTCCAGCTGCAGCTGCAACAGAATGGGGCCAGAGTCTTCATCTGTTTTTTTGCTGGTGCTGATGCTAGTACTACTTCTTCAGCTCCTGGTGTAGCAACAGAGCTGTCAAGTCCAGTAGGTGAAATGCTCTGGCATTCTTGCATTATTTCAGGCACACCTCTGGCTTTCAGGACATCAACTTTTTCAGGATTCACATAGGAGGTTTTGGAGTGATGATATATCCAGAAGGTCATCAGTAGCAGCATCAATAAATTTGTCATTCATATAACCCATGATTGTAGTTTTAATGTTCTTTGTCCTCACTAAGCAAGTGGAGCACAGGTTTCACATATGTTACACTGACATATGATTCCCCAGACAGTGCATCTGTGAAACCAACCAGTGGATTTACAGCCTTGTGGACAGACTCAATGACGTCCATGTCCTGCTTGGGCAGATTAAACTCCTTTTGAGCTGCTCTCAGATCTCTCTGCACTGACCAACTTTTTACACAGACCCATGGCTATATATATATATATATATATATATATATACATACAGTCAGGTCCATAAAAATTGGGGCATCGACACAATTCTAATCTTTTTGGCTATCCAACAAAATGGATTTGAAATGAAACAAACAAGATGTGCTTTAACTGCAGACTTTCAGCTTTGATTTGAGGGTATTTACATACAAATCTGGTGAACTGTGTAGGAATTACAACAGTCTGTGTAGGAATTACAACAATGTGCCTCCCACTTTTTAAAGGACAAAAAGTAATGGGACAATTGGCCGAAATTTTTTTTCCTTGGTGAAGAAAAACTCCTTCACAACAGTTGGCCAGGTCAAGAACACTCTCCAGGAGGTAGGTGTATGTGTGTCAAAGTCAGCAATCAAGAGAAGACTTCACCAGAGTGAATACAGAGGGTTCCCCACAAGATGTAAACCACTGGTGAGCTTTAAAAACAGGAAGGCCATATTAGAGTTTGCCAAACAACATCTAAAAAAGCCTTTACAGTTCTGGAACAACATCCTATGGACAGATGAGACAAAGATCAACTTGTACCAGAGTGATGGGAAGAGAAGAGTATGGAGAAGGATCCAAAACATACCACCTCATCAGTGAAGCATGGTGGTGGTAGTGTCATGGCATGGGCATGTATGGCTGCCAGTGGAACTGGTTTCCTTGTATTTATTGATGAAGAGAATGCTGACAAAAGCAGCAAGATGAAGTGTTTCGGGCAATATTATCTCATATACAGCCAAATGCTTTAGAACTCATTGGGCAGCACTTCACAGTGCAGATGGATAATGACCCGAAGCACACTGCGAAAGCAACCAAAGAGTTTTTAAGGCAAAGAAGTGGAATGTCTTGCAATGACCAAATCAATCACCTGACCTGAATCCGACTGAACATGCATTTCACTTGCTGAAGACAAAACAGAAGGGAAAATGCCCTAAGAACAAGCAGGTACTGAAGACAGTTGAGGCACAGGCCTGGCACCAGCGTCTGGTGATGTCTATGCACTTCAGGCTGTAATTGACTGCAAAGGATTTGCAAGTTTTAAAAAGTGAAAGTTTGATTTATGATTGTTAATTTGTCCCATTACTAATGGTCCCTTAAAAAGTGGGAGGCACATATACAAACTGTTGTAAGTCCTACACCGTTCACCTGATTTGTATGCAAATATCCTCAAATTATCTGTATTTTGTCCGTTCGAAGATAACCAAACCACTTCAATACTTTCGATGACTTGTGCCCTTTTTTCGGTAATATCTCCTCCTGTGCATTTAACACATTCTCCTCCTCCGGTGCAGCAGTGTTGCCCGACATCTTTTTTCTAAAAACACATCCACGTTACTAATGTTTACAACATTGCCTCTTTAAGGGAGGATGGGCAATATTGCAACACTGACTGTGATTGGCTGGTGTTCAGCAAACCTAACGTGCTGCTTGAATGGTTTTTATTAGGGATGCAACGATATCACTTTTTTACAAACCGATACGAGTGCGAGTATTTTTATTTGTGTACTTACCGATACCAAGTACCATGCAAGTGCAAGTAATTTGGAGACCAGTTTTATTTTCTATTCTACATGTTATGACAAGCCAACCCTTAGCAAAAAGTAGTATACTTGAAGTTCATTTTATTAAGTATGCTTTAGTATACGTATAGCAAGTATACGGACCATGTACTTGTAGTGTACTAGAGAGTAATTTAATACTTCTTCAGACTAAATTGGAACATTTTAAGTTTATAAAAGTATACTTTATATACTTTCTTTATTCTATAAGTCAAGTATACTTCACTATACTATTCTAAAGTACACAAAATATAGTACATAAAAAGTAAACCTCAAGTATACTGCCACAGATGTAGTATAAAATAAGTATACTCGTACACTTGAATAAGCTACTTTTTGCTATGGGTACAATAAGGCTAAATACAAAAAGTATTAACAGAAAGCTATTCCAAGGCAAAAATAAACCATTCATTCTGGTTTGAACAAAGCTTTAAGTCCATGGCACGGTTCAGTTAAACTCGCACATTATGAACACAAAGCGCTCCGGATTCGCTTTGACTGTTTTTGCCCTGTAGGCTTGCTGTAGTTAGATGACGTGGTTCAGCCGCGGAGCAGAAACAGAACCGAGTCCCCTTCAAATGAACTCGCAGTGTGAACATAAAAAGAACCGAGTCCCCCCTAAATTAACTCACACTGTGAACATAAAAAGAACCGAGTCCCCCCTAAATTAACTCACACTGTGAACATAAAAAGAACAGAGTCCCCTTCAAACGAACTCACAGTGTGTCCACTTTTTGGACCACATCTAGAGGACTGAGTTTGGTTCCTTTAAAGAGGACTATATGGGAAAACACCCTTAAAGAAAGTATCAAAACAATCTCCTGCTTTCATGTACACAATAATGTGCGTTAAGGTTAGTTGCTGCGGTCTTGCACTAGCATTAGCAACTCTGTGTACTTCGAACTGTGATGCATGATGTTTAATCAAATTGCTAGTGTTAAACGATGTACTTTCCTTTCCGCCCCTTGACACCATAGCAGTACAGATCTTACAGTCTGCCTTACTCCTGTCGTCGTCTTTTATCTTTAAATATTTCCCAATCGCTGACATTGCTTACTCCTCCTATTGAAAAAAAATCTCAGAGCTCATGGATAGAATATCTGACGGTTCCAGCTCATTGTCTCCCCCTAGACATTGAAGTCAGGCAGGACAACAAATCACATCCACCCAGTGTGATCAGTTGATGTAGTGAAAGAGGATATTGTTTAGTGATATCGGTGCATGGTATCGGCAATTCACATACGAATACGAGTATGAGTATTTTAACGAAGTATCAGCCCGATATCCGATACTGGTATTGGTATCGGTGCAACCCTAGTTTTTATAGTCTGTGTGTATCATCGTGATTGTCATTTTTTTAATCAATAAAAAAAACAATCACCATCATGTTATCACTCAGCACTACTGCAGTGTTCTTTCAACCTAATCCTATCCTACCACATATTTTTCAACCTTATCTCTGCCTGCCACATCTGTGTTAAAGTAAATGTACACTGGAGCCCCTGTGAGCACCTCTTCCAGCAAACTCACTTCCTGTTTTGCTGCTGGTGCCGCCTAACTTTTTGCCAGATTTTTTTTTTTGCTCTAATTGCTAAAAGTGAAATACTAATGAGTTAACCTGATGCTTTGAAGGTTATTAAACTACTTTTAAACGGTAAGTATCAGCATGGAGGGTGTTTAAAACCTTGTCTTCGCTGAATGTGGCATGTATAGCTCAACCTCTTTCTCTGTCACTAGCAACTGCTGCGATTTTACTTGCATGAAGTGTCAGTCTTTGACAGAGGAGGTTTCTGAGTTAGAGGAGTATATCCAGACTTTAACTAGAGATAGGAGGCGTGAGTTAAACTTATTGCTAGGAACTCGGGTGCCTAAAGTGAGGAAAACAGGCTCCCACCTCTGGCTGTAGAGCTCTCCTGCAGCAGGGTGACTGGGTGACAATTCAGTGTCATGGTCGAAAAGCTCTCCCTCGTGCGAGAGATTCCCCACATGTCTTCCTTCCATTCATGTGTCAAACAGGTTTTCCAGTTGATGCAAACAGGTGATGCAGTTATTCAGCATGTGAAATTAGCAACTCTTTAGGGGCACCAGCACCAGCTACTGCCTACCATGAGCCAGGACACCAGACACTGCAGCAAACATGAAGCAGTTAGCTAGCCATAGGCATGACAGGATATCACTTCACAGGGGCTGATGACATTCGTCTGCAGCAGTCAGAGTTTATTAAGATCAGAGCTAAAGAGGTGTGTAAATAAACCCAGACTATGTCAGATGGTGCAACATGCTCTTGCCCCATCCCAATGCGGCATGGCCTGCGCCCTACAGCAGGCTTGGGCGCCAAACTGCTGGATGTCCAATTGGTCCATGTTTGAGGGCAAGCCCGGTCTCGGGAGGGTATCCACTGCTCGAAGGAAGGTCCAGCTCTCATTTCTTGCAGCTTAACCCACTGCCTGTGTGCTAGCTGGCAGCACAGCTCAGATAATCACTGCTGACAAACCAGTGCCGAGTCCAGGCAGCAGACAGACTGGCTAAACTGACCACCTGTGAGCTGCCTTGAGTCATCACCTAGGTCCCATTTTATTGAGACTGTGACCCCCAAACTAAACAGAAAAGTAGCTAAAAATGGGACTGCATAGCATCAGAGTACTTGCTTTTTGTAAATAAGCACTGATCAGAATCTTGATGACTTTTGTCTTACAGAGATGTGGATTAGACCAGATGAGTTTGATGTTCTAAATGAGGCCACCCCACAGGCTACAACTACATTCACAGTAAACTAAACGGTAGAGGGGGAGGCATGTCCCTCTACATACATGTCATCTGAAACTCTTTTCCTTAACAGAACTAATCCAGATTCAAATAAAATCTGTTTCTCGCTAATTACTGCCTACAAGCCACCTTATACAGTGTTAGTTGACTCCTAGCAGATATACCGGTACACAGCGATAAAAACAGTTTACTCTGCACAATCCACATTAGATTACATCGCACCTCTAAGATGTGCAAGAGTCAGACAGAAAAGGCCTGCTCCCTGGTATACTGATCAAATATGCTCTAAAGCAAAATATCCAAAGACTAGAGCATAAATGGCGAATAATCAACCTGGAATACTTCCACTCTGCCTGGAAGGAGACCCTTAGAGACGACAGCAGAGCACTTACTGCAGCACGACCAGCCTCTCATCTCTCATTCATCTCTAACAAAAACAATGCCAGGATTCTGTTCAGTACCATTTCTAAACTAACTAGGATCCAAAGAGGTACATAATCACAGGTAGCTGCAAATTATAGTAGTGATGATTTCATGGACTTTCTCAACAATAAAGTTGAAGTCATTAGAAATTCAAATTAGAAGTTTAACTCCACCATGTCTGCAGTGATACAACTGCTGCAGATACCATTCAAAACTTTACTGTTGTAGAGAGGCTTATAATTATTCTCTCCTTAATATCTTCTCCTGGCTAGTATCTACCAAAAACCTCTAAACTAACAGTCATTAAGCCTCTTTTAAAGCAACCAAATCTTGATCAATGCAAACTCCCAAATTACCACCATTTTTCCATTCAACCATTTCTTTCGAGAAAGTTGTGGCCCAACAGTTATGTTCGCTACCGCATAAGGACCGCATACATGAAAAATTCCAATCTGGGTTCCAGCCTAATTACAGCACCGAAACAGCCCTAGAAAAGATAGTAAATTATCTTTTACTGTCTACTGACAAAGGATTTATTTCTTTGCTGGCTTTGCTTGGCCTTAGTGAGGCATTCAACACCACTGACCATACAATTTCAACAGACACAAAAAACCTGATTGGAGTAACAGGAACAGCCTTATCCTGTTTGAGATCACACCTGACCAACTGCTACCACTTTGTAAGTGTGAATGGGGAATCAGCAGCACACACCAAAGTAAAATGTGTGTCCTGCAAGGTTCTGTCTTAGGACCACTTTTCTTTACATTGCACATGCTGCCATTAGGAATGATTATACAAAAACATGGGATTACTTCAACTGCTATGCTGATGACAAACAACTTCATATCACTGCCAACCCCAATGATAAACAGATTAAATAAGACAGAGGACTGCGCTATCACAGAACTTTCTCTTGCTCAATGCAGAAAAAACAGAGATCATCTTCTAGGTCCAAAAGCTGTCAGGTCTAATGCTTGATCTTGCTGGTTCCTCCAGTGTCCAGCTTCTCAAGTGCCAACTCTTTAAAAAAAATCTCTGTCTCACTATGGTTCCAGGTCTTTGATTCTACACACGTACAGGTACGGTTACTAAAACAGCGTTTCTTTATCTTTGAAGTTAAGAAACGCACGAAACCCTACATGCTGAAAAATCAGTCCTTTATTAACTTTAGACACAATTACGGTAATGCCTTGTTGTCAGGTTCCTCCAACAAAACCTAAATAAGTTAGTCCAGAATGTGGCAGTTAGTCTTCACTAGAACTAGGAAATCTGACCACATTAGTCAGATATTATCACAACTTCATTGGCTTCCGATCAAATTTCACACTGATGATAAAATTCTACTATTGACATATAAAACATGAATGTACTCACACATGAATACGTTGCAATTAACCTCCATGCTCACTTAAATCTCAAGGTGCTGGCTATTTACTCATCCCCAGTATTATGAGAACCACAGCAGGGAGAAAAGCGACAATAACATTTGGGACTCAGACACAGTCTCCGTTTTTAAGTCTAGGCTTAAAAGCTACTTTTAGTCAAGCCTTTCGTAATTACTTCTTCCTATTAGATTGAGTGTAGAGCTGGGAGAGCTCTGGTTAATTGACAATGGGGTACCAGTATGTCAGGGTCCTTTCATGTCTAGCAAGCCCCTGACCTTTACAGAAAAAAAAGTTACCTAAGAACAAATTTCTTTGTACTTTTTGTGTCTCATGCTATATTCTCATGCCATATTTGGGGAATCCAAGAAGTTTTTGATATGACTCCGTATAGTACCGCTATTTTAGGCTTGTGTTAATCCGTCTGGCATCACTAGGAGAAATAGAATGAAATGGACAGGAAACAGCTGGTTTGTCGAAACGTGCTTTTCTAGCACCACTAATCTCTAGTTATTTTAACTCAAACAGGTGTCTTACAGGTTGTAGCACAGGAAGTCTTCAGTGAAAAACAGTGCAGGAATATTTTTACAGGAATAATTTTTTTTTTTGGCATAAAGCTCAGAGCAAGAGGCAATTTTTATTATTATTTTAAACAGTTGTACACACACACAAAAACATACACACGTATGTTCAGATCAATAACAACGCCTTTTGTTTACTTTAAATCTAAATGAATACGCCCAAACAATCTCTCATACAACATAGTACAAGATGGATCACATATGAAAAAGTCTCTCACAAACACTTTATTACAACATCCTGTGGCCTTCCAACTTCACACTATAACTCAGTCAATGTAATAATTCAAAGTCAGCAGCAAACCGTGGTCATGTCAACACGCCAACATGCAGCACACAATTTACTCATACCGTTAATGGGTATGGTTTTGCCTGCTCTTTGGAACACATAATTAACTAATAATTAATAACATCACTAGCTTACTGGAAAAAAAACTCATGCATGTCCAAACATATCTAATGCATGTCATACCATCCACTGGTGGATTTGCCCCCACTTCTTGCTAGAGGAGGTGTGGTGGTAAGAAAGCTGTAAGGAAAAAGTTGGAAAAAAAATGCATCTCCTTACAACTGACATGGCACGCAATTTAATAAATAAAAGGTCAGATAACAGTCATGCGACCAATATATATGTTTAGCTCAACAACGGAAGCATAGGAAGACAGCAGCTGTCCTAAGACACTCCGGACAAAAACCACACATGCAACTAGAGCTGGGCAGTAGGACCAAACATTTTTATCATTGCATTTTTCAAAATGATACCAGTTTCACGGTATACAACTTTTTTTTAACCCTTAGAACTCCAGCAGTACGGGGGGAGGGAGAGGGGGAGGGGGCTGACTCGGAGCACAGCCATGCGCACGGGTTTGTTTATCACTGTTTTTACTCCTAAACACTTGGTGAAAATGAGTCTAAAACCCAGAATGAGCATCTGACAGGCAGTGGAGCTTTTGTTCCCACTGGAAGACAAAGAAAATACAGAGGAAATGTGTTCGCGTAGGATAAAGAGGACCAGAGCAGCAGCCAGTAAGTCTGTTTGTACAATCTGTACATCTGTACAATCTGTGAAATTTTATATAAAATAAGTGACCAGAGTGTAATTTGGTGTGTTTGTGAGTGCTCAGGCACGTGGAGCTGCCAGCCAGTGCACAACAGCTCTGCACAGGTGCCCCCCTCCCTGCACAGCGGGGGGGACAGGAGCTGAACCAGTGAGTGTATGTTAAAATGTTTACACTCGGTAAAAGTATTTATTTCTGATTTTTTCACTTTCTTTGTATGATTTGCTTTGCTCATATAAATAAAGTTATAATTATTACTTTTCTAAAATATTTTTTGCTAATGCATCCACTCAGTCGGACAGTAACCCCCCGCTTTTACGTGGATCAGGAGTCGCAGAATCAGTGTAACACGGATTTTTTCTGAGAACCTAACTGATAATTCTACGCTGAAACGCCAAACTAACACAGAAACTGCAGACACCCTCCGCATTTTTTGCTTTTGTGACGTCCGCATGCCCCCTTGTCTGCTGGGTTGCTAAGCACCGTGCCCAAACATGAACCCTGCACGAGGGCGAGGGGGCGTGGCAATATATAATTTTTATGCATTTTAGTGCTAAATTATTAAGACAAATAAAATTAACATTTTAATATTTACATAAATATTAACGTAAATTCAGCTACATTTTATATAAAATTAACTGTAAATGTTTTGGTACTGTGGAGAGAAACACAAAGAAAGTGCATCATGGGATGCTGAAATACTGCTGTATTCAGAGGCAGGAGGTTTGAAAGTAGCCAGTCCGAGAACGCTATTTATTTCTCCTTACTGCTGATTGGCTGGTGCCATTTGAAGCATCCCACGCTGTACTCAGGGGCGGGAGATTGGAAAGTAGCCAATCCATGTGACGCATGTGTGGCATCTGCAGGCCAGAATTTCCCCCGTGGAGCATCTTGAGCGTCCTCGCATTTTCCGTTTTGTTCTTAAAGCCCTGTATTTTTATTACAGTAAATTAAATGAATTTATTACTGTATTTACTTGCTTATACCAAAAAAAAAACAAAACAGCGCATCCCAAAGAAAATGCACGTGCATGAATTACAGTACAGTCTATAAAGGGGTAATATTACATTCTAGCACTGCGGGAGTTCAGTTTAAACTGTACAGTACAAATACGGGTTTACCTTTACATTTTCTTTAAAATGAAATTAAAGTGTTTTGGGAGCATATTTGGGGGCATATTTAGGGTTTACACTTTAAAAATAGGCATTTTTAGTTTTTTTTTATACCACATCACAACAATGTGTTTTTTCACTATACGCGGGTGCTCTTGGAATGTGGTTACTGCATATGTCCACGCCGTGACATGAAGAGCTAACTGCTAAAAGCTAAACACCAGCATGTTTCTTCGAAATGCTAAGATAAAATCTGGGATTTGGGGATTATTTAGTCCTTATCTTTGTTGATGTACAGAATCATACACATATCGCCAGAATCAGACGACGTCGAACTAAACAGCAGGTATATAAATTTTACTATATATGAAAGTATTTTTGAGAAATTACACGCACAAAAAAGCTAGAAATAAGAAACTGCACAAGACCACACTCCCTAAAAGTAATATTTTACACCCTATAATCCACACATTGCTTGTCTGCCATATCGCGAGTCTCACACAGAGCATTTCAAATGAAATATTCCCTTCTAACGGTGCAGCAGTGTAAAGGGTCCCCCCTTAAACAGTTTCTAGCTGTGCCACTTTCTGAACGTTCTTTAGGCTATTTAAACCAGTACTGCGGTAGAAGAAAAATTCATATCCTAATAATAATTAAAAAATGTTTTTCCACTATGTACCAGTATACCTCCCAGGAACTTTGATTTTAGAA
Source organism: Hydrocynus forskahlii (assembly GCA_037974365.1). Classification (NCBI taxonomy): domain Eukaryota; kingdom Metazoa; phylum Chordata; class Actinopteri; order Characiformes; family Alestidae; genus Hydrocynus; species Hydrocynus forskahlii. The sequence continues at coordinate 26,824 of JBBPCX010081443.1, forward strand.
TGTAAAGGTGAAATAAGTTTAAATGTTGTCCACTTCGTTTGTGGTCAGTTTGTATGTACATCCGATGTGGATTTAAAATCTTTGAAGGTAATTGGGACTGAGTAAGAATCATTTTTTTAAAGTCACTCATGTAATGCGACTGAGATTTCTTAGAACACCATCCTTTATGGCCTAAACAGAAGCTGCTGAATAATTGTAGTGATGTTTCTTGACTGCTTGCTGTTTTTTTTTCCCCCAACTATAATTTCACTAACTGAATTAGTAGTTCTACAGCACTGACTGAAAACAAAACAAAAAGCACAATAACTCAATTTGGTAAATAACTCTTTACCAAAAGACCAGCTTGACCTGTCAACACTGCCCTTCTCACAAATGCTGTGAGAAGAGAGACAAGAGTCTTGACTGTACACACTGTAAACAGTGACATTTTTTAAACCAGTCTATCACAATAGATTGCAAGAACTAGAGACATTTTCATTTTTTGTCCCATAAAGTTGCCATTCTGGAGATGTTAACACAGTTAGCACCTTGATTTATTTTTTGCCTTTGAATTCCTAAAGTTAAATGTCAGACCCAGAAAGTTCTAAACAGGCCAGAAAAAGTTTACATGCGCAAACTTGCTGAAATCCACTGCCTGGACAAGAAGGCATTTCAATTTCTCTTACTCTGTTATCTATTAATTTACTATAATTATAAACCATATGATACTGGGGAAAACATTTGGGACTGTTCATATCTTGAAAGATAAGCCTATTTTTAGAATTTACAGTCAGACACACCTACTTCTACAAAGAGAAGATCATGGGTCAACAGATTTTTGAAAGACGTTTTCAACCATAACTTCTTTGCCATCCTAATAGCAAAATCTTTCTTTAGGCTCTAAGTGTAGGTTTACATATTGATAATCCAGGTCACCAAACAAAACTGTTAAATCAATCTGTTAAACTGTTTAAATGGTAAAACTGCAGCAATTATTTTAACATTCATTTGAATGTATTCTTCTGACTCTGAAATGATTGGGAAGCTTACAAAAAGTTACAAAAGTAAGTTCATATTTTATCATTTTTCATAGTTACCGTTATAGTTAGTTTACTGAAGAATAGCTAACTTGGTGTTCCAATGCAGACTTAATCTTAAGTAGAGATCGACCGATATATCGATTTACCGATATTTTTCCCGATATTTAAGCATTTTACCATAATCGGTTATCGGTTTTGTAATATCGGGTTCACCGATAAACACCGCCATC
>JBBPCX010081471.1:0-28067 GCA_037974365.1 Hydrocynus forskahlii
GGCCCATTTTTTTGCCATTTCCCCCCAACCCCCCCCCCCCCCCCCACATTTCAGAGTGGCCTTTTATTGTGGGCAGTCTGAGGTACACCTGTGCAATATTCATGCTCTAATCAGCACCTTCGTATGCCACACCTGTGAGGTGGGATGGATTTTCTCGGCAAGTGCTCACTGACACAGATTTAGACAGATTTGTGAACAATATTTGAGAGGAATGGGTCTTTTGTGTATGTAGAAAATGTTTCAGTCCTTTGAGTTCAGCTAATGAATAATGGGAGCAAAAGTGTTGCGTTCATATTTTGTTCAGTGTATAATGGAATGCCTTTAAATTCAATGTAGTTATGGACTTTTTGCTCTTCTAATAAGTGCTTAGTAGTTTATTTATTCTGTGATGTAACATTACTAACAAACAGCACAAAAATAGTGCTAATATTAAAGTAAAAAGATGTATTATATTGGAATCGGTATCGGCAGTCGTGTATCGGAATCAGATCGGAACTGGGAAAATGTGGATCGGCCCATCACTCATATCTATATATAAATAAATATTACATGCGCGCGCACAGTTTTACATGGAAATCTCCAAAATAACGCGGAACATGCACATATTCTCCACATTTTTTTTTTGTGCTTTTTCCGAGGCAATATGGTTTTTTTTTACACATTTTACTTTTACACTAATTTTGTAACATAAATAACTAATTTTGTAACATAAATATGAACGTAAATTCAGCTACATTTCCATATAAAATATAACTGTATAAATGTGTTTGTATTGTGAGAACATAAAGAAAATGCTTTTGGGATGTTAAATATGCTGTACTCAGAGCAGGGCCGGACTAGGACTAATAAACAGCCTGGACTTTCTTCACCAGCTGCGCAGAGGTCTGCGTCTCGGCCGAGAAAGACAGGCCGATGCTGCCGAGTGTTTTTCTTGTTTTTTGTTTTTTTTGTTCTTGAAGCCCAGTAGTTTTATTGCTGTAAATTAAATTAAAAGATGCTGTTGAGCTCATTCGCCGTCCAATGTCTGCTGTAACCGGCGGGTCTCTACAATACAGTACACCTCCTGAAGAACCCTGAATAAGACACGCCGCTGATGAACAGTAAATTATTGATGTAAAAATGATTGGTGATTACCCCTACATTTTACTGTATTGTTTTTACTAAAATTACACTAATTTATTACTGTACTTACCTGTTTATACCAAAGAAAATGACCGCGCATACCAAAGAAAATCCCCGTGCATGAATTACAGTACAGTCTGTATGGGCTGTATCCTTTATATTTTCGTTAAAGGAGTTTTCAATGAAATTAAAGTGTTTTGGGAGCGTATTTCTGGCATATTTAGGGTGTGTGTGTATATATATATGTATGTACGTGTGATAGAGATAGATAGATATAGATTATATATATATATGTGTGTGTGTATAAGTATGTGTTTTGTATCTGCAGTGGCTGGACTTGGCTTTGGAATAATAAGTGGGGCTTTTTCCATGATCAACATCCTCTCTGACTCCTTGGGACCAGGCACCGTGGGCATCTTTGGAGACTCTCAGTATTACTTCATCACATCAGGTTAGCCTAGCTGCATGTTCTCTTATTACATGTCTTGTGTGTGGATGTAGATGTAGAGTGGATTTTTATTAACCATAGTTAATAAATAACCCCATTTTTATTCTTACTTCCCTGCAGCTTTGATGACTCTTGCCATGACACTGCTGCAAACCTTCTGGGGTGTGGTGTTCTTTGAGGGTTGTGAGAAAAGGCGCTGGTGGGTCATTGGCGTGGTTGTGTGTCTCCACCTGTTGGTCTCTGGCCTGGTAAGAAGCCAAACAGTCAGGCTTAATCCCTGAGCTCTGTGGTGTATGCAATCTCCTTTTTTTTGTGAAAGGCTCTTGGTTGGTAAATTAAAATGTTTTTCACTCAACCAGATTCAAAGCAATGGTTTGGCCAAAAATCTCATTTACACTGTGTTACTATTTACCAGATATAGTCTATCAGCCAAGACAAAAGCTCAGGTAACTTACCACCCCCTATTAACACAGGGAAAAGTTTGTGTCTAAGTTGTCAAACACTTCTCTCAAACCATGGCAAGTTGTTCAGTTATCTAAGATAACCTTGCTTATATCATTATTGACATTGAATGACTTTATATGAAGTGGCCAAAGCTAAATGCAGTAGTAGCAACAATTCCAGTTTATTTGACCTGTAAGATGCATAGCAGGATAGCTCTGTGGCCACAGGAGGGAAACCCTGCTCAACTTTCACACTTCCAGCTTAGGTTACCAGGCTTAGCTCAGTCAACAGTGTCTGATTACCCACACAATTTAAAAAGAATACTTTAAAGCATCTAAGTTTTATTCACCTGTATACCTATACATGGAGCTAAAAACTCAAGCAAGTAGTTTCCTCTCCAGTTTATATTTGAGTAAGACATTCTAATGTTTACTTAGACCAAAGCATGAGGTGTGAGTGATAAGATCAGGTGGAAATGTGTAGGTGAGAATATCAATTAGAAATCAGTAGGATGAATCTACAAACAATATTTTTCATTCAGCTTTTCTTTCTCCAAGACGACGGTAATCGTAACCCCCAAAGGGATTCTGTGTAGCCTCCCCTAAAGCAAAGTATTCCCCAAAATTAATGGAAACCTTGCTCAAGGTGGTTGAAAAGGCTTATAAAAAGCAAAAGTAAATTATCTTAATATAGCTAAAAGTGTCTTAAATTTATTAAACTGTATGTTTATTCTGAGACTTTTACACTATTAATGATTAGTGGGGGGGGGGTTTAGAACAGAATCATGTCACAATTATTTGCACTGCAAGACATTTGAAAGCAGGAAATATAAATGAAGTATGAACTCATTTTAAGTTTACCCTGTTTAGGAAATTTTAACAAGTCATCAGTGGTTTCCTGTTTCACTGACGTATAAAAATGAGGTAACACAGGGCCCAAATCCCTTTTTCATCCTTCACAGCAGGATTCAAAAGCATTCCATTGCAATACGGCTGACTTGCACAAATCAGGGCAGGGTATCGGAAACTGCTTCTTGACTTAAAATGCCCATGTCAATCATTAAAAAGTTTAGGAATTAAAAACTATCAGGAACCAGCCTGTAAGAAGACACAAGGCTGTTTTGTCAGCAGTAACAATGAGGAGGATGGTCAGAAAAGTGAAGTAAAAAACCCTGAAGACCACTATTTCAGAACTACACTTCAATGCCGGCAAACTGCGAGGAGGGTAACAAAAGAACTAGGACTCAGCTAAACGTTTCTACAACTTTAAGTGAAACAGGGTGCTGTTGTCAGACATAATACAAAAGTGAGCTTTTTGGCTCTAAATGCTCAGGGTGGGTTTGCTTCAGAGGAAAGCACATTATACAAAGCATTAAATATGGCAGAGGATTTGCGATGCTGTGGGTCTGTTTTCCCAGAAGCCTTGGCAGTATTGTATGGCATTACGCTCACTTGGAGTCCATAAAATACCAGATTTAATCAAAATCTGTCTGTCCGGTCATCGTTGGATCTTCCAAGCAGGGCAGTGATCTAAAGCACACATCAAAATCCACTTGGAAATGGTTAAATAGACACAAAATCAAGCTTTTGATTGAGCTCAAGAAGAGAAAAGAGAAAACCCCAGACATCTAGAGAGATTTTACACAGAGGAATGGTCAAAAATTACAAGAGGAAATATTTTATGATCATGTATTGTGTCCTTGTGGGCTTATATTTGATAAGTAAAGATATTTCATAAACATCAAGGGGGATCTTTGCATAGCTTTACAATGTAAGAAGATAAAAGCATGAAAGTGGGCATGTGTGTTAGGTTGTTTTTTTTTTGTTTTATTTTGTTGGGGTTTTTTTGGCCTTTGCAGCAGAACGCATCAATAAGTATGTAGCACAAATGCCAACACACACACAGGTCCACTTAATACATACTGCTGCATCTAAGACAGTCAGTAGAAGAATTTATTACTCATTTTTTATCAAGCAAATTGCTTGATTGTCTGTGCACATTTGTTGTAAAGGTACATCTTTAAGCCTCTGTTCCATTTGCGTTTACGGCATCTAGCAGATGCTTTTATCCAAAGTGACTTCCATTCCCTAACTACAGGGGACAGTCTCCCTGGAGCAACTTGGGTTAAGGGTCTTACTCAGGGACCCAGTGGTGGTGTGCTGAAGGTTGTATTTGAACTCATGACCTCTTGGTCAAGAGGCAAGTATCCTACCCACTAGGCCGCCACCACCCCACTTTTCTTTTTTTAACCTTACATTCCTGTGCATATTTTCCATTCTTCATGCAGTCAGGGTGACATGACATCCCCTCTCACTTGTTCCCATCAACTGTCTGGTCTTCTGTACATCGGGAGGAAGTGATGAAGAGAGAATGTTAGAGAAGTGCTCCCTTCTGTTTTAAGGAATGTAAATACGTGGTGGTGATGGTTGAGAAGTGTATGTGATATGTTGATAAGGAGGGCATCACTGTTATGGGAAGGATTTCTCTGACCTGTCTGAGATATATGGGGAGTTGAGAGGCGCCTGCTAATCTGATGTTTGTCTCACATTTTGCCCCAGTGGTCCAAAGCAGGAACAGAAAGCAGTGTTTGGGTATAGGAATGAGTGTCAGTTTTAAATGTGTTTATTTATTTTTCCTGTTGATCAGTTTTTAAATGGCCTGTGAACAGTTTTTAAATGTTCACTTTATGCACATTTACTCTCCCCTTTTCTCCTGTAACTAAATTGATCTTTAAATTCTCTATCCAGATAAATCCAGAACTAATCAGTGATATGGATTTTACTGCAAATAGAAATAACATGATCTTCCACTCTAATCTTTTCTCATGTAACTAACTATAACCTTTAGTTCTGCTTTATCTGAATAGAGAATTTAATCAGTATTATGGATTTTACTGCAAATAGAAATAACAAGATCTCTCTGTCTCTGTATCTGTCTCTCTCTCACTCACAGTCTCTGTTGAACCCACTGTATGAGGGCAGCCTGCCTCCTGTGTATGTCATCACTGTGCTGATGGCTGTGTGGGCTTTCTTCTCCTCAGGAGGCTCCCTGAACAACGTGTCACTACTATTTACCCGTAAGACCCTCCACTTTTTTGCCCAATTTAACTTGTCTTTAAAATGCCGTGTAGTTTGTCTAGATTTACAGTAGATTGAATTGTGATAACAATTCTGAGGAACCTAGAAGACTGGAGGACATTTCTCCTGGTGCTGCAAAGGTTATAAGAAGGTGTAAAAGTATTAATTTTTAAAATGTTTAAATGAATATTGTAGATGGGCTGTTTACCTCACATTATACACTTATCCTCATTGTCCAACAACAGTTTTGTCCTTGTTATTTGCATATAATAGCATTATTATTATTAACTGGCCCATATTATGGTTATTTTATGTTTTTTATTATTTATCTAATTTGTTTAGCTTTTTAAAGAAACATTATTACAATCCTGCTGGATAAAACATCACTGATACAGCTAGCCATCATGCTCATTTATTCTTGGGAACTGGGAATGCTGGCTAGCAATCCAAAGGAATTTGAAACCTATTTGAGCTGCACCAGGAATTAAAACCAATAAGGGAGCCTCACAAATTATCCATAGAATCTGGTGTACAGAGCTGGCAGCAGTGTGCTTAAATGGTAAAGATTTGATTATCAGGAAAATATAAAATATAAATATTGGTATCAGTAAATCATTAGAAACAGTTTTAGGATAGTACACGTTACTAACTGACCATATTAACCTTGAGACATTCCGCTTCCACCAGTATGTTTTATTTACCACTCAAGGTTTTGAATTAAGTCGTGTCTATTGACATGGTCACATGTCAACTAATGGTGTAATGTGCCGTGAGTTTGGTCCACCCCTGCGGCACACTGAGTAAGGGTGTTGTATTACACCGGCCTGTATGTACGCTGTGGGGACACATTACTTCAGTGTTGATTATACTAAATCACTTCACTGCAGGTAAGAGAAGCGAGGTGGAGTCCTCATAAGTCCTGACCTCTCAGTGAGAGTGAGACCCAGGCGGTTGAAAGGCTGCGTTTGCTGCTCGCAGTGTCTGAAGCAACGAGTGGAAGAACAGACACAGCAGCCGTCTCTGCAGAAGATAGCCTGGAGTTCACCTTGGGCCCCCAACAACATGACTGCCCTCACTCCAGCCGAACAGGTTATAGGACTCTCACATCATGCTCATTGTAAAATGCTGTACATAGCTTCTATTACGTAAAAACATAGTTTGATTTTTTTTTTTTTTTGTTTGTTTTTTTGGGGAGTGGGAGTTGTTCTTTGTTTTTTTTTTGTTGTTGTTGTTTTTTTGCATTAAGGAGTTCCCGACTTTCTTCATAATTGCTTTGCTTCTGCTCCTCAGTCATTTCAAAGTATTATTTTATATTAAAGTGTGTTCTTTTGCTGAATCACTAATTGTATTGAAAAAAAAATCTTTATTGAAAATGTAAATAATGAACTAAAGCCTTAGTAAGGAAAGGATGAGGTGGCCTGGGGTCAGACTGTACTTGCTTTACAATCTGTTGTCCCGTTCAAGCTTTATTCATGATAAAGATAGACCTTGATTTATAATAAAGGCGGGACTGAGAAAGAACATCTTTTGATAGGTTTGAGGCCAACCAGAAACCCGGGTGCGAGAGCTGGCAATTGATTGGCCAGTTATTAAAAAAAAAAAAACTAGACTCTGAGGTTGGAGTAAAATGACTGGACCAATTTCGTCTGACCCCAGGCAAGTGCCGAGACACTTCAGCTGCTAAAATGTCCCTATAGTAAAAGAAGAAAAACAAAATGACACCCATCACAGTGGATAAGCGGTCCATCATGTACCGTTTCACACATTAATGGCTAAAAATGCAATGAGTCTTTTGAACAGAGGCCCCAGTGCTTTTTCTCATCACACACCACATGGGCAGACATTCTGTTGAGTCATACTGTGGGACAAATGTATTGTGAATGTTCAAAATTCGTTCTGTCCTTAGAGACAGTCCACTGGCAAAGATGTTGAGTCATCTACTGTGTGTATATATGTGTTATGCAGGATTTTCATTTTTAAAAATCTTTTTCCCACCCCACCCCCCCTTCATTTCTTCAGAGGTGTTTTATGCCTAGTTTAGTGGCAGTGGCTTTCTGTGTATATTGCCACTGTCGCATTAAAATTTTGTAACTTTTTGTTTTTGTTTTTGTTTTGTTTTTTTACATTGCCAGCTGTCCCTTACATTATGTGAACATTTCATGATGAATGGTCCAGAATTACAATTTCTGCTGGTGTGTTCCTCATGAAGATCAGCTTGTTGCTTTAACTTGCATTCAAGGTGAAGAAGGTTTGAATCCTCCTCCTTACAGTGGACGTTTCAGATATATAGGGTTTTTTTTATGACAGTGGCAATATCAGGTTTGACTGACATGCAGTTCATGTTAATTTCTGTGTGAATAATCGGTCAGTACCATAGCTGAGTACGGCTCCGCCCTGATGTAGCAGCTACCTGCATCTGCTATTGATGCTGTTCCCCATTTCTACAACTGACTGTTGAGGGCTCCATTTTCAAGATCAAACGGTTTTTTATTCACTTTTATCTTGCGTGATTTGGGCGCAAACATTCTTGTACACAACAAGCAATACGTGGATATCACAGCTCTTTCTAGTGATGTCTATTCTACTGCTTTGAACACTGGTGCTGGCCTGTATCATTTCAGGAGTGAAATTCTTTGGTTGTGTTTTCATTGCCATGAAAGCTTAGTCATGTGTGGGACAGCGCTTTTTATGCAATCGTGTGGTTATTAGACCAACATGATGCTGCTCTACTCTCTTTGTGGTCTTATTTGTTCAAACTGTTTGACTTTCCACTGATTTGAGTTGCCATGCAGCAAACCTTGCGCTGCTGCCCAGCTTCAGTTTCTCATCCATATGTCCATAATGCAGTATGCAGAGGTGGGTGAAGTAGCCCACACCGTACCCAGGTATTGTTACTTAATTGAAATAAGAACTTGGGTAGTCCTTTCAAAGCGTATCTTTTCCAAAAACAGATTTGTTTAGCAATACAGAAGTACCACTCTAGAGGAACGTCTTAGTAAATTTAGCATCAGTTAACATGGAAACTAAAGTTTTCAGTGACATGGGCTTCATTTAGATAAACTATAGATGTAAATTAAAATGATAAACCTTAAAAGTCACCGACAAAGCAGTCTAAACGTTATCACCCAGAGAATACAATCCGACTCCTAAGTAATTTGGAACAAAATGGGACTAAAAAGATACTCCTTTCCAGTATACTGCATCTAACTGACTAAAGAACTAGATGCTACCCCACCTCTGCCAGTATGTTGTGATTATACTCCACATCTGTCTGTTAAGAGGAAATTTATTTCATTGCACATTTAAGGTACTTCATGAGTCTGACATGAGCGATTGTACCTGTCTTGTTTTGGCACAGCCTTGTACAGCATCATATGACCATACAGCCTTTGTCTCAGGACACACTGTGTGATAAATAATGAACAACCTGATGTTCAAGACTTGCCCAAGGCAGCTCCCTTTAGAGGCATGGCTGAACTTGGCTTTGTTACAGCTCAAACTGGAACATATCTTCTCCTTGGACAATGCACTGCCCTTAATAAACAGCCACATTCAGTATGCACCACGTTCTGGAGAAGAACATGTTTATTTAATTTCCTGTGTATCATGCTTTAAAACTACAGTAGGCATGTTTGACCATTTTGTACCTTTTGAGTTTCTTTCCCATCTCATGCTGTTTGTGTGTGTCTGCCTAATGGACCATCTCCTACCCAACACGCCCTCCTCCAAACTCTTGCGTCAAGCATCATTATAACCGGTGCTCACCTGGATTTCAGACATAAATTACAATGACTATGTAACGTTTTGATGCTGCTTAATAACAATTTAAAGAACATAATGTGCCAAACAGGGAACCATGTCATGACTCTCCAACTCACTTTTTCAATTTGGGTTATAATAAAGATGCCCTGTGCTGATGATTTAAAAATGCCTCAGTGTGACTCTGAGATTTATTTTGGGCTTTGGATGGTGTTCAATATAGGGTCTGCTTTATGTTTATATATAACCAGAGAAATTACCTCTAGGTTGTTCTAGTAGTTACAGCTACATAACACATTGCATAATTTACCTGAAGGATGGAATTCACACTCACAAAGAAGATCAATATCGCAAAGCTTTTCAATACATTTTTTCTGAAATTATTGAAGTACACACAAATAACACACAATGAAAATTAATCATAGGCCTTTCTAGGGTTGTCTTAGTGAGTCCAATTTGTTTAAATAAGCTATGACAGTAAAACTTGAGATGTTAATTTTATTTACAAGTTATTTTCATTTCATGATCAGTGTTAGTGTTTATTATTATTATGATGCGGAGGAGGCAGTGTACCAAGAGTAGTAATGGCATCAATAATAGCAGCCATAGCCCTCAAAGCACATAGCATGTTAATGCTAATGCTATATAGCCATCTTACAGCTACAGATCTTTGAGATGTTCTGATAAAAATGTAACTGCTTAATATTTTGAGGCAGTATTGTTGAAGTGGCTTTGGCTCCCAAAAGTATGATTTGACCTTTTCACCTCAAAACAAAAAAATCTCAAAACCGAATGCAGAGCCCTCTCCACAATCGCCCCATCCCCTGCCCATTATAATATACTATATATTCAGCTCTTCTTGTTATGGTATTTATCATATATACAGCTCTGGAAAGAAAGAAGAAACCTCTGCAAAAATGTTCAGTTTCTCAGGTTAGCTCTTTTATAGGTGCAAGTATTGAACTCTGCCTTTGTTTAAAAAAAAAAACTGCTGACAATATTTCTCCTAATTTCCAAATAAAAATATTGGTCTTTAACGCATCGTTGTAAAGGAAATGGCAGTACATCAAAATAAGAGAAAAATAATTCAAAGAAAAATCTTTTGTTCACTCAAACAAAATGGCAATAATTACCTTTGACTAATTTTAAGTAGTTGACGAACAACTGGTCACATTGCAAGAGGAGAGTGTTGATTACAGCAATGTTTTTTACATGTTTCCTCATTAAATAAGGTTTGATTGAGGTGAACAACTAATCAGTACCTCATAAAGCAGAATGAGGTGTGCTTGTGTAAACCCCTCTATTGTGTTTATCAATGGCTGATGAGTGACTAGAGGATGACTAACACACTGTGCGTCAGCAAATTAGCTATTTTCTTTACATTTACCTCTACAAGGTCAGCCAACAAGATAGGTGTGTTTAATACAGTGGACAGTGTTTAAAATTCCAACAGCACTGCAGTGCGTGATCCACTCTGTGCTGTACACACACCATATTGGTGTCCCTGTTAGTGCTGAGAATGGTCAACCACCCCAAGTAACCCAGTCATGATCCTGTGGAGGTACTGACCTCTGATGAACAGTGTAAAGGGGGAGTATCAAATTATTCAGAGAAATGGACTGCAATCTGTAATTATTTATAAAGGAAATATAAACGATCTCTCATGGAAAATGTGGCTTGTTGTCAGCAAAATAAGGGTGAGATGGTGGTGGTGGTGGCCTAATGGGCCGGATGCTTGCCTCTGGATCAGGAGGTCATGGGTTCGAATCCTACTTTCAGCATACCACCACTGACCCTTAACCCCAAGTTGCTCCAGGGAGGCTGTCCCCTTGTAGTTAAGGAATGGACGTTGATTTGGATAAAAGCGTCTGCTCAATGCTGTAAATGTAAAAGTAAACAGAACGGATGTGATTTGAATGGTGGAAACAAGGCTGGTCATCACCTTTTCCATTAAGCTGCACCGGGCTGTCTTTGTGTGACGACTTTTGTGCATTACTGGTTGAACTGAAATGAGTTGCATCCTATTTGCCGGCCATGACTCAAAAACACACGCACACCTGATCATATTTCACTCACCTGACTCTACTCTTGACTCAGCAAAAAGTGATCCAGTCAGCATTTCTGCACATTTGATGCTCATACTTGTTCATTCTTATTCATTCTGACTTCTGACTGCAACGAAGTACAAGACAAGGTCACACAATAATAGAACAGAACAGGACAGCACACAATGCAGCCAAAAAGAAGCAGAAACAGTACTGAGGGTGAATACAGTATTGTGTCAGACAGTATTCTAGCTGTGGGTAATTAAACATGCACAAATGCAGGATTTAGAAGGTAAGGAATAACAAGAGTAAAAAATAGTGTAAAAATTGTCAAAATTAGCAGCAAGAAGATAAAAAGAATGATATGATGTGAGTGTTTGTTGGGGTGGCGGTTCGGTTGTGATTTTGGTTTATGGAAGAACAGTTTGAGTGTGTGTGTGTGTGTGTGTGTGTGTGTGTGTGTGTTTAGGAGAGAGAAACAGTTCTGTTTGTGTGTGGGAAGTACAATTCTGAATCAGATCTGACTCAGCAGTCTGATGACCTGGGGAAGAAACTGTTTCCCATCTTTGCAGTAAAGACCCAAGAGCTACCCTTCTCCAGACAGCAAGAAGGAGAAGAGTGTGTGGGAGGGGTGTGTGGTATCATCCACAATGCTGGTGGCTTTGTGGATGCAGTGTGATGTGTAGATGTCAAAAGAGATGAGCTTCCAGCCTTTGTTGATATTTAGTTGAATCCCTTCTTCTCCATCCTCATAATATTGCCAGCTGCCACACTGAAGCTTAGACTAGGAGTGTCACGAGACCCCGTTCACGTTCAGCTTTCAACAACAAATTAATTAATTTGGCAGTGCACTAATTTAGACTGACGATGTCGACAAAAGAGCGGATGTTTTTCTACTCCAAAATGTCTTCACGTCATCAGCTTCCACTTCTTAGTGGTATTTTGGACCATGAAGTGTTTAGATATCTATTATAGTCTTCCCTTGCTTTGTAAGTCGGTTGTCCTTAGTCTCAGATCTCATGACCAGCTTCTAATAGCACATGTTTCTTGCTGTCATAAGACCAGTCACTGCACTGAGAAAGTATTTCCTCAGTTTTGGCAAGAACAGAGGTTTTAAAATAAATCCTGAAGGCTTGGAAACTTGGGACTTGAGGATTTCTGTCCTCTACAAGCGCAGCATTTAACTCCCCAACTGCTGTGTGCTTAAGCTTCCTTGGTTCCAAACACTGGCCTAAGCTTAAGCTACGGCAGTTCCTGCTTTAATTTCCTTCTTTGCTCGGCGGAGACTGCCAGATCAGATCAGAGGAGAGTAAACTTTGCCCCAATTGTCTGTTATCTGAGTTCATCTGTACTTTAAGTGTCAGTGTAATGTAGAAAAAAACTGTAAATGATCTGAACCACCATTTCTGACTACTCTCCCTCTAAACAAACAACTAAAAACCGTACTGCCCTACATACTTTAGAGCCACTGCATTTGCAGGCAGTTTTCTGGTCAAACCAATAATAATGCTGTTGCATCTTAATATGTAGGGACTCAAAATTACATTCAATTTCAAGTCAGGTTACCGAGATTATAAAAGTGATTATAAAATGATCCTTGAAACATCTTAATATTTGATTTCTGTACAATTTAAACAAGTGGTGTTACCTGTCCAGATAGAGGGATACTGCAGAAACAAAACCATTCTAAACACGGTTTTCTCACTTTTTAAGACTTGCAATGCAGATTAATGTGATGAAAGTTCATAATTGTAAACTGCATAGGATTAAGACAATTCCATTAACTGGAGGCGGCTGTAAGTAAAGTGGCCCCTTATAGTCACACATGAACACACCACAGGACACAGTGTGAATGATGTGAAATTCTTTCTCTGCATTTAACCCATTGACCAAGTGAAGCAGTGGGCTGCCACCAGTGAGGCACTCGGAGCAGTTCGTGTGGACGGTAACTTGCTCAAGGGTACCTCAGTGGTGCCACGACAGTCCTGAGATTCAAACCTATGACCTTCTGATTGCAGGGACAACTCCCTAACCACTAGGCCACCAGCTGCCACCAGGCTGGCATACTCAAAGCCTCCATCCAAAGAATTTAATGCATTTTTAATGGTGAGGCCAAAGGCTTCAAATCAGGCCACAACTATTCATACTCAGCCCAACTCTGTCCTGCATTGCATACATATTCATCAAAATGTCCCTGAGCCAGTCATGGTGAAAAAAAAAAAAAGTTTTTTTTTTCCAACTTTGTGAAGTCCTCGTTTCATCATCTATGAAGGTACAACCAAAACATTATAGCATTTGATAGTTTATAAATCTTATATATTGTCGCTGTCCGCCAGAATCCTCGTAACTCCACTTTTCGTCTTTGTTGTTTTTTTTTCATAAATCTATACTATTGGTCAGTCTCCATGTGGGTCTGTAAAATTTAGAAATTATGAACCAATGAAAAGTGTTGAAAATAGTTATACCAATTTTGATGACACAGTATGCATTTATTTAGAATATACATTGTTTTTTGAGTTTCCTGAAAAATAGCCGTTTTGGACATATGAGGTTTCCGCCCGACAGTGACGATATATAGTGTTATTTTCTATCAGAAATCTTGTGTACTGTGAAATATTTCATTTAAAAAAGAAACAGGTGTCAAAATTCATTTCATACACTTTTTTCTTCTCAAGATTTTCATGTTTTTTGATTTATGATTGTGAACGCATGTATAGCAGTGTTTAATGCACAAACCTCTGTTTATAAGAAACCTTTTTATCCAAATTATATCACATTTTGCAGAATTTGTAACCAGATTGTGGCTGCAACATTGCAGGCATTAGTCAGATCCTTTTGCTTTCCTCTAGGCTCTTCTAAAGCATCCTATTTTATAATCTGATTGTGAGATCTGATTCAGAGTCTTTCTAGAAAGGATCATGAAGCATCTGAGAATCTGAAAATCTTTGTATTATATTTTTCCACACCTCTAATATGTACAATAGTGTCTCATATTCAGATATCACTCCTAAAAATAATGGTTCCTAACTGGCTCTTGGTTTAGCCACACAGTTTTAGAAAAAAAGATTTAACTGATATAGAACCTTTACATTACCGTTGTGCGCAAAAGTTTGAGTACCACAAAGTCTATTTAACTGAAAAGAAGTCTACATCCTCTACAGAGATCACACTTCTGTACACTTTGATCCAAAATTACTGGGGTTTTTTGGCTCAATTTAGCATATTGGAGAAAACAAAAAAGGTTTAAAAAGTGGTCTGTGCAAAAAAATAAATTGTGCGTTAAAATTGGCAGAAAAATACAATTTGCTTGTTTTCTGTAGAGTGAGTGAACTTATTTTCAGTAAGAGATTTGGCAAAACGAGTGATTTGACCCATAGGACTCAAACTCTTGCACAGGACTATATGTATTTTCCATGTAAGCAAGGTCTCTCATCAGCAGCACATTAGAAACACATTAATAAAACATTTTTTTATTGAAGTTTTCATAAAACCTCCCCACTGACTCATTGATTTAGTGACATAGGTGTGCGTTATGGGCCAGTAATGTGACCTGTAGCATGTACATGGTACCAGAGAAATACTTTGTTTTTTAAAAAACATTTTGTAAACATGGCACAAAGTAGGCAACATAGAATATTATCATAAATAGAAGATGGTTATGGCCATGCCAAATTCGAGTGATTTCCCACCACACATGAGAGCAAAACAACTATATTTACAGGAACTACGGTGGAAAAAGAGTCATTTCTTAACTGTGTGAGAAAACACAGCAGTCATCAACCCTGGATTAGAAAACTAAGACTTGAGCAAGTTCTTCAGCATAAATATTTGACTTTTTCTGACAGTAGAGGAACATACTTCGGATCTATACCTCTTCTTTGGTTGCTGGTTTATAAATAACATTTTGTCTGGAGTCTTTTTTAAATCTGTGAAAAGGACAAAGAGAAATATTTGTTAATAACGCTGCACAGATATGATTTGCAGTTGCTTTACACAGGTTGATTACCCTAGAAGTTATATCGTTAGTTCAAAGCGTAAGATAATCGAAGAACAAATATGTTTTCCTGATAATGAAAAGATGAAGGTCATCAAAGCGTTCAAGCAAACGTTCAAAGCAAGCTTTCAAACTTCATTTGATTTTATGGGCATAATTTTAAACTTATATAATACTTTTGTTGAATCTAGTCTATATTCTATCTATATTATCTATACTATTTTACATTGTCATCATATGTTAGAACATTAACATTTTTACAACAATAGTATACCATACACTTATTATACTGTTAAAATACCACTATTACTAAGTAGTCTGTATGTCCAAAAGTATGCAAATGCCTGACCACCCATATCTCCTATTTGTTGGACACCCTTTCCAAAATGCCTTTGTATTCTGTAGCATTAACATTGTTCTCAAAAGTTGCCAAGCTGTGACTTGTTGTACTGCCAGTCTCTTGTCTATGGAGACTGAATGGTTATGTTCTTGATATTATACCCCTCTTAGCAATGGATGTGCCTGGAACTCCTGATTTCTACAAATTACAGGGTTGTCTGCATACTTTTCGCCATATAGCACAATATACAAAATACAGGGATCTTTGGGGTGTCTGACGCATCAACAAAAGCATTACATCTCAACCCCCTCAGCTTAAACTAAATTTTTGTAACAAAACAAATTAAAATAAGCTTCTAAGCTAAGCTTAGCTAAGCCTCTAATATTTCAAGATAAGGCCTTTGCCAAAATTCATGATTTAAGCAGTGAAACATTTAATGTGATTGTGGTGCAAAGTTTGCTAACAGCGCCTCAACAGCAAAATTTTACAGGGTCTCTGGAAAAATCTGGGAAACTACAGCCCTGAATGTTTTATTAATAGCCCTGGTTCTCAAATAGACCAGAACATATTCTTGATCAGTAAACCTGAATCAAAACTACCCCTCCCTAACAACAAAATAATTACATCTCAACCCCCCAGGCCAAACAAAAGTTTTGCAACAAAACAAATTAAGGCCCGAGCTAAGCTGCCAAGATGTTTCAAGATGACACCTTTCCCAGAATCCCTGATTTAAACAGTGAAACATTTAAGGAACACGATGCAAATTTTGCCACGAACTAAGACTGCCTTGAATTGCATCAGTGAAATCGTACTATATTGTATAGTGAGGCTGTGTAAGACTTCAGCATAACACTGGATCACTAGGTCAGGCTGACCTCCTAACTCCTACTGACTGTTCTGCACACTGATAAAGTGCATATGATAAATTTAAGATTTATGTAGTAATAATCATATAGTTACTAATAAAAGCATCAGTAGTAGACACAAAACAAAAACAGAAGTTACTTACTTTGAGGATTTTTTCCTCTGTTGATAAGCATACATGGAGAAAGCTAGCAAAGTCACGGCAAATAAGGCTCCAAAGGCAATAGCTAGCAGGTCACCTGTGGATGAAATGTCTTCATTTAGAAACAGAAACAAAATATTTAAATATTTAGCAAAGAATGTATATTAATATAGTAATAGTAATGCCGTACCTCTGGATAGTCCACCTGTGTAATAAAAAAGAGGAACAGAATGTTTAATCAGCCAGTAAATATCATGGTATTAACACCCACCCTTGACTAAAATGGATCAGACAGAGTGTAAAATAAGTGCTGATTTTATCTGAAGTCTCTGAAGCGAATTCAGTATACTCTAATTCTGACAGAGAGTATACTTTTGAAGTCTTGATATGTGGACTGCAGTTCAGTGCAGTTCTATTAATAATGGTGAAATTTTGAACTGCGTTTCTAAGGAGCTTCTTCTCTGTGCCCAGTGCTTTATCCATTTCAATACAGCGTGGCTGGAATTGCCTTTGGACTGGCCGGCCTGTTGAAGTTCTGACACATTGCCCTCTCTCTATCATGTGAACTTTGCGTGTTTCCTGTCACTACTATTGAGGTCAGTGTTACCCAGTCCTGGTTCTAAATCAGATAGTAGTAATATTAGCGACAACAATAATAATAATACAATAGACGCACAAGACTGTGAATGCATACATTTTTTAGTAGCGTCAAATTAATATACATTATATTACATTTGACATAATTTGCAAATTAGAATACATTCTGCTTTCAGAGAGTTGGTTCCAAACACTGCTGTCATTTTGGATGAAATAACAGATGACAGATACTTACCAGCTGCTGCACTTGTTTCCGATTTTGGTAAAGTTTTTGTCTCAGGTGCACCATCAGAACTGCGACCTGTAAAACACAGTTATTAACAGCATATCTATGTACATAAACATTTTATACTCCCTTAAAACGTTTTTGGCATAATCACTGTTGGTCTATTCATGTTTGAAAGGAACACAAAGCCAGACTTTCTCAGAAAGTTCCCAAAACAAGCGTCCACGTCCTGACTGAACACCGTGAACAACACAAGGTGCTTGTTTGTTTACAGAGATAAGCAGTTTACTTTGCATTGAGAGGACACTGCTGAATGGTTGGTCAACATTTTTTTTACAGACTAAAAGAACTCTAAGTGCCAGTAATTGAAATTTGTTTGCATTACAAAAGATAACAGAGGGCTTTTAAAAGCTCTAGCCTGCAATGTGAAATAGGATTACCAAGTTGCGAGCGGATAATCACCCTGAATGAAAAACAATATCTTAATTATTTGTGGATTACTCTCAATTAGTAGGTATTACTGAATAATTATGGCGATTATTATGATGTACTCACTGTCTACACTGGACAAAGCACGGAAGGAGGAAAAGACTTGTCTCCCGTGAAGAAGCTGGGGAGCTCTGAAGTTCTTGGATAGGAGCTGATTTTGACCTGCTTTCAGGGTGTCCTCCAGTGCAGCCAGCTGGTGAAGAGAGTGCCAGTATTAGGTTTTGTAACATTGTACCATTGTTACTGAAATGTACTAGCAAAAAGTTCTTTATACATTGACCAAACCAGGTGGAAAATGACTACCATGTACACCATAGGCCTGTATGAGATGAACCATGACTAATAGAGCTAGGCATTCAGTTTGTGACATACATTTCAAAGTATGAGCAATAAATGAAGAAAAAAACACAAAATTATTATTTCAGCCACTCTCACGGTGGGATTCTTGTAGAATTTAAGTTAATGGCAATGAACATGAATACTTTTTGTCGTTTTGGATTAAACACAGGCATCTGAAGTTTTTAAAAGACATGTTTTTATATGAAGCTTGTAACAGACATATTAACATGCATTTTCATTTCTAGTGTGGTTCGTTCAGTAAAGAGTCGGGAGTTTCTACTTTTTACTGCGTGATAGAAAACCATTGTTTAGGCTGCTGCTTGTATTCACAGTCGGTGACGTATCTAGAACTGATGTGGTCCCATCAGCAGCTGATTTTCTAAAATATGTTTTAGCTTCATTAGGTTTTCTCTAAAGACGAATTAACCCCTGAGGGTTCCCCTAAAGTCTGTACACACTACAGAAGAGGCAACAGCACTCATATACATGCACTACAGGGTGATAGAACCCACCTGTTTCCTTGATACTGTGATTGTTTCATTGAACATTGTCCAGTTGACAGTCTGGAAGCAGGGTGGAGTGGTCAGGGACCCTTTGTATCTATAAAACTTCTCCAGACTATTTGGTAGAAGGTGACGGACATTAAAACCCGGGATCTCTGTGTTTGACTCTGAAAAGAGAACAACAGATTTACAATGTTATTTGGTCTTGGAAAGGAACACCATCCAGGCCTCTATCAAATACAGCATCCCTGGATGCCAAGACACCTAGAATCCCAGGTCAACCTAGAATGATGTAGTAGTGTTTTGTGAATATTTACCTTCTATGCTAACATCTGTCAGTGCAGACAATATTTTCTCATAGTTTTCATTCTCATGAAGACCAATCTGTAATGGAACATTCACAAATATTAGGTAGAAATGGACTATATAACACAGTTTCTTTACTGGCATTTCAGTCTGAATCAATAAAAAAAACCACAATTTAATTGATTACCCCAATAAAGCCTCCTAAAACAGCGAGTCCATCCGCTTTGCTTGCAGCCTCTGACATGTTGGCATATTTTGAGTTATAATGGACCACGTGGATCTTAAAAGAAAAGAAATCAATAATCACAATAGGGTTTTTATTGTCTTGTATCTCACAAAACATGTTTAGTGCTGTCAGCCTCAAGGTCAACACCGCCAATGTAAACATGGCTTAATTGAGTGTAAATCAACAGGGATGATGTTTTTCATCAAGATCCTGTTATTTATAGAGTGGAGCAACGTGTTCCAAGAGTGGACATTATAAACAAAGCTATTGGAGATTCTCACCTCAGCAGGAAAGTGAATGTTATCTATGGTGTGTTCTGAGCCAGGAACCTCAATTGTCCCCCAGTGGAAGTGAAGCTGAGCAGCCAGGTAGACTTCATCGAATCCTTTCGTTATACGCATGGTTTTGGGCAAAGTCAGCAGCACTTTAAAAAGAGACAATGACCATGAATATCCTTTTCCATGGATGACACTCATTACAGACCATTGCAAGATGATTTACAGTGTATTTACTGAGTTTCCTAACTTTTTGTGTAATTTCATGGTTAAGAAGCGTTGCTAAATAAACATTCAAACTGCAAACATTTACATTACTAGCTTAAAATATATTTTAAAATCATTGAAATCATTTATGATCCTAAAATCTATTGCTTTTGTTTGAACCCTAACCCTATACCAGTAACTGTTGACATGATTTAATGTGTTTAGGGCTGGCCCATACAGCATTTTACAGGCATAATTATGAGACTTTTTGTTACTTGAGTTCAAAATAAATCCTGTGGTCAGCGGCATTGTGTGCATTGTGTAGCAATATGTCGCTATAGCAGCCATGTTTGTAGCCCCTTGGTCAAATGCAATTTTCGTGAGCCACATAGACAGTAAGCTTGTACAAATGGACAATAGCTTGTACAAATCAGAATTAAATTTCATTTTTCATCGTTTGGATTTTAGTTAGCGGTGAGGCAATGGCAGCAATCCTGCTGCCCCTCACCTACCAGAACTCATGCAATAAATAGGTTTAAGTCTCTTTTAACATCACCCCAATGTAGATTAATAATAGCCTATTCACTATATTTACATATTTCAGATGATTTGTCCTTAATTTTACTGCACTTTTTTCTTGTAATTTGATCATTTAGATCATTTTGAAGTGATGTGCCAGCTATTGCTTATTTATTTTTCAAATATTTTCTGCATAGGTATAACCGCTGGCCTTTGTTGAAGGACTTTCCTGATAAAATGTGTTGTTCAGGCTGCAAATTGTGGGATTTGAACAACTTAGCTTCTGAAAACCAATACTTTGGGTCAGCCCTAGTGTATTTGTACCAAATTATTTTTCCTAAAAAAAAGTCAAAATAAAGTTTTTCTAGCTGAATACTTCTCCTTTCTGACAAACTTAACAAACTGTACATTTAGATATGGAAGGCTGGAGTTAAACCCAACTGGCTTACATGTGTGTCCGTTGTTTTTCAGCATTAGAGGTGAGCTGTCTGTTAGGTCATAACCTTCCAGTTTTATCGTTGGCAAGCTGGGGTCGTAGGTGGCCTTGCTGGTCTCAATGTCAATCGGAGACTGAGATTTTCCACTACAGTCTTGGAAAGCAGACAGCCATGCCTCTTGATCTGAGAGACAAGATGGAAATTGTTGACATAGTAATTGACCTTCTGGTGACATGGAGTTAATTATAAAACGTCTGCATAAACTTCCACATTCACTTACACCTAAAGTGTCAAGAGTCAAATAGGTCAAGTTATTTAGTTATTTAGAAGAATATGAATACGGTTGTGCAAATTCAAACCCTTGCCTGGCACTAGAAGCAGCCATAATGAATGGTGATAAATTCTTATCTTGTTATTATGTAATAAGTTGTACTGTACACCACAATGCAAGATTGCCAAGCTTCTATCATTAGTTATAAACTATCATCTTATCAAGACAGAAGAATGCTATCAAACATAATGTTATCTAATTTATTTAATGTCTAGTGGAAAACTACGTTCGCAAATCCTATCTCTGACTTTGAGCTTTAACGACAGTGTGTATTAACCAGAACAGACGTCAAGGGCTCCTTGTTCTGCAACCTTGAAGTATGGGTTAATAAGTCAGCAGCTTTCACTGAAGGACACAGGTTAGGTGATCATTCAGTCCTTGTAGAGATTGTAGCTGCAGTCTTAACAGTTGTCCACCAAAGAAACCCAATCCATTTTTCTAGAGCCACCAATCCATGAGAAGGAAAACAGTCCACATTCTGTTCAAGCTCATACCACACTTGGCCAAGTATTTCACAAAGTGGGATTTCTGAGTTGGCCAGGTAACTTAAATCCAAGCTCAAGCTTGTATAATCGGGGAGAACCAAGTGAAATTTTCTATTGGACGATGCTCCATTTGGGCTTAAGTTTTGTGCCTAAGTAGGAAATCCTGATTTTATGAACTCACTCATGGTAGGGCCTGTGGATGAACCTGTAGCATAACATCTTTATTGAACCTCTAATATTGCTTCTTATCTTGCACTCATGACCTGTGCGTGGGTACTTCATTGGTTAGTCCACATTACTGCAAGCTGTTTTAAAGGTAGTGCCAATTAAGCAAGAGGTTTTTCATTCATTTAAGTTCATCTACAGATGCCTGTAAGATCTTAATTGGGTCACCCAAATTCTTTAACCATTCTGATCTTTTTTCAGGAACTGGGTCTCAGGGGACTGGCTTGAAAATCCCTTTTCTTTAAGTATCTCTGTTGCAAGCTCCAATTACATTCAAACCGTCTGGATGTGTGTTTAATATTTTGGTATGTGATGCATTATTACTCACCATGGTAGCCCCAGTGATGTTCATGAGAGGAACCTGTGAAGAAAGACGAAGTTTAAATACTTAATTGGGCCTATAAGAATGACCATGTTCCAGAGTTCAAGATGTTATCTCTGAAAAGTACAATTACATTTTCTAACAGAAGCACCTTCATAAGAGTTGATCATTTGATTAGGTCATGTAGGTCATGTTGGCGAAGGAGTGTGGTTTGGTAAGCAGCATCTGAAAGCCAATCTAACAAGCAGTTTTACATTTTTGTCATTTATGATTAAAAACCATAACCCTTACTCAATTAGAAGTACTAGAGTAGCAGTTATAAAGTATCACATCCAAAAAAGTCCAGAGTTTCCATGTAAAACTGCAGTGGAATGTCTTATTTGCAGCTGTTGTTCTACGTATCATGTTGGTCTTAAGTAAAATGCTAGCAGACAGAATTAAAGTCTAAATGCTTCAAATGATTGTTAATTGTTAATTCCCTAAATTGAAACAAGTTCACATCTTCTAGAGGATATTTTCCTTAAACATCAGTGCAATAAACTGTCTATTTGCTGAGCTTAAACACTGGAACAAAGCAAGGTAAGTTATTGAATATCAACTGACATCAGAGCAGGCCTCAGTGAATGTTCATGGGGTCAGGGGGTCCCAGGATTTCAGCATGAGGCAGGTACGGGTGCTCAGGGGGAACGCATTCTCTGTTCCCTCACATCAGCACACTAGCACAATCCCTCCTTCATCGGACTGGGTGAATGCAGGCATTATGCTTCAGGAGCTAAGCCCCATGCGCAGCCTCCACTAGAAAAGGTTTTGGCAACTTTCTCATGACCACTGGGCCTAAAGACAGCCACTTTACTCAAGACTCTGTATCATTGTTAGCCTCCAGGGTTGATCCTTCTAAAGTTACAGACCCAGCCATTTAGCCTGATACTTAAGAATCAGAAGGGGGTGGGGGATGAACGTGGCACATGGCAAAAAACTTCCTTTGCTGTCTGTCTGGAGTCCGTCCGATAAGGCGAACTGGCCTGTAGTCTGTAATTGCTTACAACCCTTCTGACATGGATTAGAAATTTCAAAAGAGTAAAATCCACTACACTCTTCCTGTACTAAGCTCTAAATCCCAATATTTAGGCTCTTATCAAATCAGAGGGAAGCACAGTTGTGCTCTCGTCTTTGTTTTTCAAGTTTTTAACCTCTTGACCCCTATGCAGTTATTAGTCTGACTTATTATTCAGTAACTACTAAGAATTATTCAGTAACCGTTATGAAATTAATATGACCTTTGAGGTTTTAAAGGTTAAATACTGTAAAAGTGTAAAGGCTTTTGCGTTTCTTTGAAATGGTTTATATAGGAACAACGGAAGGCTGGAAATATGCAAGCAGAGGAACCATCAGTGTCAGTATTTTCATTCTAAGAATGTCTAGCTGTGTGAAAGCTGAGTGTGGTCACTAGAAAGGAAGCATAACTTTGACACTTCCTAATTAGGCTGTGGGACATTCAAAGCCAATGGGCTTTTTATAGTGAGTTACAGTTTTCCAGTCTTGTTTTGGTGGCTTGGTTTCTACAGCAGGCCTGGTTCCTACTGTATTAAAGGGATACTGGGATACTGATGAATCAATGAATATGCATTATTCTGCATATGTATGGTGCAGACTGTTAACATTTATGACCCTTTCTAATCATTGTGAAATGGACAAATGTTGTTAAACCCTCCACAAATGCTAATGCTAATTGATCTCAGAGCATTATGGCTTCACCAGTTTAACTGGTCTGGGTTTTCCAAGAAAAACTGGTGGAGAGGTTGTTTAATGTGGTGCTTATTCTGCCTTCAAACAATGATCTTTGTGTTATGATGTCTTTGGGAAACCCTGTTAGGCAAGATGTTATACTTGTTTGGGGTCATAGGCTACTTTTCCTTACCATGAGCAAACACAAGGGAGTTGTCCCTCATTTGGTTGCACAATTCAGTTCAGGAAGGTCATCTTAGATTAGTCAGTGATTTGTTTTCCCATTTCAAACTAGGCAATTGGGGTTAAAGGAGATGTTTGAATAGGGGACCTGAGCTCAAAATTGTAAGAGAGGAAGTGATCATTGTTCCCACTGGGATGTGCTTTGGTCGTTTTTTTTGCTGAATTGGCACTGAATCCGTTCAAATGATAATCTGAAAAGAGAATTTCGAATGTTTTCAGTTTCTTTACATTTTCAGTCCAGTTACGCCTTTTCTGTCAGACCTTTACACATCTTTCATTCTGTTCTGTTGGGTCAGTGCCTAGACTCGTGGTTTTGTTATTTTGTCACTTTAGCATTTAACATAAAAGCAAAAAAAAAAAAAAAAAAACCCTCAAGAAGATAATACAGGCTAATAAGCTTCAGTTCCTCTTGTCTGATGCTAAATGTTCTTACTTCAGAAGTTCCTCTGAGGTTCATAAAGGAAATCAATTGTTTTTTTTCTTTTAACGGCTACTTTTAAACTCCTCCTCAAACAGATTTTTTTAAATGACGTTAATTATGTATTACTGCCACTTCTCATGATTTGAATGAATTAATAGTACTTTTATTTGAGTAAGTGTCTGGGCAAAACTACCCACTTGGTTAAATGTTTGCTTTGTAGACCTTAAATATTTTATTGGAGATTCAAGTGGCTACTTTCACAGACTACGCTCCACTTTGCACGTACAGACACATCTGCAGTGGAAAAAACTGCCGGGTACGTGAGTGTGGCCAGATTCTCAGATGCAGTTGCCACAGCTGCCAGTTTTATTTTTTTTTAAGTGCCAAGTCACAAAAAAGTTATGGATGAGATCACGAAAGAGGATGGCTAGTTCCGCCAAAAATGTTTCAGAACTGTGACTAAGTAAAGCATTTATTAGCATGTATTACTGTTCAAATGAGTCACTTTCCTCTAAAGCTATGATGATGTAGTTACACAGAATAAGCCTTTATTCAGTGCCGTACTGCTAGATGAACTACTGCACCCCTGCGCAGACACCTTTACAAATTGCCTGAGCACCATTTCAGGTTTTTATGGATTACACAGACTAACAGAGAGATTTATATTCAGAGAAGCTGGGTGTGAGCTATTAGCAAATGCTAATCCAAACCCTCTCAGCCCACAGTTCAGGTAGCCACACCATCATGTTGATTTTTTTAGTCATATGCAGCTCGATCTGTTTGCATGGTTTTGCAATCTTACACTCTTAGAGGTGAAGACACTAGGAATTCTTTGATTGGTGTGAAACCCTTACACTACATGGAGTTTTTCAAACTTTAACTGGTCAATTGTAAAAACTGCTCTTTAAAGTAGAGGTTCTCAAAACCCCGAATGGTCCACATTTTTGTTTTATTTGCTTCATACATATGGGAGGTGTGAAAGTGACTATTCTGTCATACGTGAACACACCACAGCACACAGTGAGCAAAATTCTTCTTCTGTATTTAACCCATTCACCAACTGAAGCAGCAGGGAGCCAGGAACACAGCGCCTGGGGAGCAGTGTGTGGGGACGGTACCTTACTCAAGGGTACCTCAACAGTGCTTAGCAGTATTGGGAATTGAACCCACAACTTCCTCAGCGGAGGGCATATGCCATAACCACTAGGCCACCAGCCGCCCCAGGTTGTGCTTAAGTTCAAATGTAGAAGATGTAGGTCCTTGAGGACCAGTTTGTGAAGCATTGCTTAATGAAGCATGCACTGAAAGGTTACTTAGGGAACCAAAAATGGTTCTTCTCCAGCATTACTCCAAAGATTTTTTAGACTTTGTGGACAATTCAAACAAGAAACAGTAGGCTCTTGTTAAATGTTTGAACCAGTTCTTAATGGATTAGTTCAGAGCAGAACTGGCAGTTATAAAGTAAACGTTTGTTTGTTTAATTTGTTGGGTAACATTCAACGGAGGCAGAATTTTCCTGTCAAAACCCCTAGACTTTAAAAAGCGAAATAAATCCTTGTTCTTTGCTTATTTTTGTCCCACCCTGGTGCAAGTAATTCTGAATGGACTACAAATGTGTGTGCGTGTGTGTGTGTGTGTGTGTGTGTGTAAAAGAGATGTGTGTGGAGAACATTTAATATTAAGTAGAGCTTCTTTAAAAGAATGCCCTGAACTGGAGGGTGAGTTTTTTCCTTGTCCTTCCAGAATTCCACACTGATGTTCTAGAGTTTCACTATCAGCTAAAACAAAGTTGTGACCACATATTTGTGAAGGTTCTCCCTGGGGACCAGTCAAAGCTCATCACAAATTGTCATCATAATCTGCAAATGCATAAACTTTAAAAAGTTTACATCTTTTTAATCTCACACATCTCATTTACAAAATGGATATTTTAAAACCATCCTTTGGAAGGTTCTTTAGGAAACCAAAAAATGGTTCTTCTATGGCATCACACAAAGAACACTTTCCTGGCATCATTATTTTGTGTTCAGTGTACCTGAGATTTCACACTGGTTAAAAAATAATGTTCATATATACATATATATATATATATATAGCTGTAGATAGATATAGATACATACATATAGATATATACATATAGATATAGATAGATATATGCAAACATATTGCAAAAAGTGTTATGACTGCTTGATAACAAATTAATAGTAATATACTTTTTTGTTTAGCAGCTCTCATGCATTAAAATGTAGCTGAATGTGTTTTACCAAGACAGAAATAAGAGAAATAGAAATGTGACAAAAAGAGAAACGTGTTTTAAGTCTTTAAATTATAAGATGTATGATTGTGTGTACCCTTTAATGAAAGTTTTCTTATATTAACTGCTTGGCTGAAGCTTCTCTGGAGAGAGAGAGAGAGAGTGTGTGTGTGTGTGTGTGTGTGTGTGTGTGTGATGATGTGAAAGAAGTTAGAAGAAGTCTCATTTTATGGTGCCACAGAACCAGCTGTAGTAATAAGCTGAACTTTTACAAGAGGAACAGTAAAATTGGTCTCAGGTCAGTGTAAAAGGGCACCCTGCTCCATTAGTGAAAGATGGCATGGTGTTTCCTGTGTGTTTTCCTGCTTCCCACTGGTGAGCAGCCACTCAGCCTGATGAGTCGCTCCGTACCTCCTGATCAGCACGTAGACCAAAAGTTCCCAAACCAAAACTCATACCAGCGCCTGCCACCGCCAGCTCTTTCTTGGATGAGCTCTGCGCTCTCATTGGACAATAGTCCTGGCACAGCTCGAATGGAGCAGCACTGACATATGATTCCATATAATTCTGAGGAGCAGCAGATTCACGTTTTATTAAGCTTTTAGGATGGATCATCCTCTTAAATGTTATAAAGTGTACACACTGAAGAAAACTGATGCGTTTCCATGACGTGTATGTATAAACATATTATGTCTGCACAGGTAGTGCCAAAAGTAAGTTAAACTGAATAAACAGAAGGTGTTCATATAATATATTCCATGCACATGGAATAAATGAGACATTTTCATCACTTTTAATATAACTGGCACAGTGGAACTGGACTAACAGCAGGAAAGATAGGATTCCAGTAATAAAGCACCAATGAATCAGGACCACTTTTAGATTGTTTTCAAACCATAAACTGCTTAATTTCCCAACTTTCCTTTCCTCTGTTCCCTTTTGGGTAGAGAATAAGGTGGACAACTGAATCCCACCCCCCTCAAAGTCTTGGTAAATTAACTGAAAGCCCACTCAGACAGAAGCTGACTGCCTTCCTCTGACTAATCGTCCCGCAAAGTAATTCAGCAATAAGACGAGTCACTGATGTTTAAAATGGTCACTAACATGTTCCTTATGTGGACCAGAGACTCCAGAGGAACTTTTACTGGAGTTGAAGCTGATCATATTGGTTTTTTTTAGTGTAAAAATCAATAGACCAAGAAAGACCATTGTTTCTTTTTTGATGATGTCAACACACGTGTACGTTCTACTCACTTCTCTCATGCTCATCATCATCATGCTCACTGCTGCCGTCTTCCTCAGAGGAAGATGAAGGAGAGTCTTCAGCCAGTGCCTGGTCCTGGACGAGGAGGAGGAGGATGATGAAGAGTTTTAGCAGCATGCTGACCTCTGCTCGTCGCCCCTTAACAGCCAGTAAAGGTGTTCATGCCCACACAGACACGCAAACACACATTCATGCATAAACCCCACACACACACATATATACACACACACACACATACGCAGCGCCTCAGCTTTACTCACTCACAATCTCGTCACGGGGGTGGGGCTTTAAAGGCCACCCTGAGAAAGAGAACCAATCAGGAACCTTCAGAAGGTGCCCGGTACATCTCTTCCCCACTCTCTGTGTGTGTGTGTATATATGTGTGTGTGTGGGGTTTATGCATGAATGTGTGTTTGCGCGTCTGTGTGGGCATGAACA
>JBBPCX010081486.1:0-28065 GCA_037974365.1 Hydrocynus forskahlii
CCCATATATATATATATATATATATATGGGGGGTATATACATGTGTATGTTAAAAGAAACACATCCTATTGTATCAAAGTTCTGTGTGTATAATACTGTATAATACTGTAACGAATATAGTTAAATATAATACAGATAGAATTGGAAATAAATGCATGATTTCAGACAAAAACGAGAGTTTTGGCCATGGCATAAAATTAGCTCCACGGCTCTCAGTGGAAAAACACGCAACACGTATTTAGGGGGCACTGGGAGCACTGGGATTATAACTCTGAGCTTGGTTGTCTAAAGTTGAGGAGTGTGTCCTGCTCCCTCTCTATTTGAACAAGTAAATACTGTTTAGCTGCGTGTTAGCTGGCAACGGCACACAAATACGCACAAAGTTCCCAAAACAAGGCTGAAACCCACCAACACTTACCCACAGCCGAGCTCAGAGCAGCACGGCTCCTGCTGAAAGCCTGGAAGATCATATCAATCAGAGGTGGTAGTGTCTGGAGGAAAAGATCAGGAGCTTTAATCCATAAAACGTTCCTGAAAGTCACCAAACATCAGCCTGGTGCCGTGCAGCATTCACTACCCAGGGGGTTCCTCTTAAACACACGTCTCACTCTGGCAATGGGCCTCATGGAACATTACGCAAGACCTCTACAGTGCCCTCCTGTGTTTCTCTATAGAGGAACTGTTGTGATTCTGAAAGCATACACTATATGGACAAAAGTATTGGGACACATCCCTTACTGATTGAATTCAGGTGGCCCTGACTTCCAGTGAAGGACAATCTTAATTCTTCAGCAGACCAAGACATTCTGGACTACGCCATGCTTCCAACTTTGTGGACACAGTTTGGGGAAGAACCTTTCTATATCCAGCATGACGGTGTCCCACGGAACAAAGCAAGCTGGATGAGTTCGGTGTGGAAGAACTTGACTGTCCCGCACAGAGCCCTGACCTCAACCCCATCCAGCACTTTTGGGATGAACTGGAACGGAGGTTGCGAGCCAGACCTTCTCATCCAACATCAGTGTCTGACTTTATAAATGCTTTACAGAATTAATGTACATAAATTCCCAAAGAAACGGAGAGTGGAAGCTGTTATCGCTCCTTTTAAAGTCTTTGAATTTGAAAGCCGTACTGCACACGTGTCTTTTAAAGTCACTGGTGGTGTAATAGTCAGGCGACCCAATACCTTTGTCCATATAGTTTATAATAAAGGGGGGAGAGAATGAACAAAAAGGAGAAGGAGGGAAAAGAAGAGGAAATAGGAGAAAACCTTGTGCAAGAAACATGTGGGTGTGTTTCAAACTGACTGCTTGTCCTAGATTTACTAGAGCATTACAGAAAAACACCCAACACAGGTTAAAGAGGTTAACAGACTGCACTTTTGAAGCATGCTAGAGCTGTCACTATATATTTTATCCAAATTAATATATATGAAATTAATAAACTGTACAATACGATGCAAAACTGTAAAGATTGCTACTGAAAACATAAGAATGCAGCATTAAAATTATGTAACATGGAACACACTGTGTGAGGACAAAAATGGATCCAAAACCATCAATTCCTACTGTAAGAGACACCAGAAGGAACGTTTGAACATTTGTCCACCCATCTGGTCAAAAACATATTTTGGGAAGGTATTCCATATTAAATCTTTGGTACGTTGACGGTCCACTTCTAAAGGTATACTGTAGTTTAGTTTTTTCACTGGCTTCCCACTACTTTACTTGGTGAATGGATTAAATGCAGAGAAAGAATTTCACACTGTCTGCTTGAGTTTTACTTTACAAACACAGTGTGTCTGTCAAAAACGTTTTATAACGTTGTTCGTGTTGAATCCACCTTTGTTTAAGTCTGCACAGACTGCCAGTTTAGAAAAATAGCAAAACCGAAAGTCCTCTGTCCACGCACCAATTAAAATAAAATAAAAAAATAACATAAAACACAAATTAAATAAATGATATGAAAAAAGGGGTGTCTGAAACGAGACCAAAAACTCCCGTTAGAGATTATAACTCAGGCACTGTTAGGAGGAGCTCCTGTGAGGACCCTTCAGTCCAGCATGGCTGCACCCAGTGGGACTCTGAACTGTGAGGACTTTTCAATGTTCCAGGTAAAAGAAAACGAACAAACTAACACTAAAACCGCGGTGAAAACGATAATCATGTCATTCGAAGAGCAGATTCTCCTCTGAGAGTGAATAGCCCTGCTATTAAAATGAATGGGCTGCTGGATTCAGGGACTCTTTGCATAGGGGAGAAGTTCACTCTGCTCCTCAGGTTCTCTCTCCAGCTCTCCTTACACCTCTCCTCATGTCCTGCTCAGTTTTGTGCTTTTATGCAGACCTCATTTGGCTGCAGTAACTCTGGGTTCTAGCTAAACTACAGTGTAAGGGTCTGTGTACTTGACTTGACTTTAAAGGGCCCATATCTTCTGTTCTTTTTTTTTTAACAATTCAGGTCCACTTAGGATGTTTGTATGGGTTTATGCATTTGAATGCCAGTATTTGAATGCAATGTTATTAAAGTCTCTGTTAATGTAATGGTCAGGCACCCCAATACTTTTGACCATATCGTGTATGTGTAAATGAGCTCTGTTCTGATTGGCTGCCCTATATTGCACATTTATTGAGACTTTATTGGGACACTCCTTATATCAGCTTGAATTGACAGAGCTAAGTTACTGTCGGATGACAATGTAAATATGGTGTTTTTGTGACATCAGAATGTCACTGACTTCAAAACAGCCTGTTTTTTTCCAGCTTAGTCTTCATGTGCTGGTGGTTTTGTGGTTAGGGAGTTGCACCTGTGATCGGAAGGTCATGAGCTTGAATCTCAGGACTGCTAGTAGCACCCATGAGCAAGGTACCGTCCCCCCACACTGCTGCCCTATCAGAGCACTGAAAATCCATTACAGTATGGACAAATTGGGGCAATATATTGCAATGACTTTGAAAAAAATTCTGATTTAGTTGTAAACTATGCTAAAGCTTTAAAATTTACAACCCTTCCCCTCTAATTATGGAGGCGAGCTGCAAAAACAGCCTGCTCCGAAGTCAGATTTGATGTGGTGGAACTTTAAAGTAAAGGGGCCCATTACAGTCACTTGTGAACACAACACAGCACACAGTGTGAACAGTGTGAAATTCTGTATCTGTATTTAACCCATTCACCAAGTGAAGCAGGGGCTGCCACTAACAAGGGGTGCCTGGGGAGCAGTGTGTGGGAATGATATCTTGCTTAGTGGTGCCAATAGCAGTCCTGGGATTCAAACCCACAGCCTTCTGATCGCAGGGCAACTCCCTAACCACAAGTCCACCTGCCGTCCATGTGACTTTGAGGAAGACCATGTTGGCCTTCACCTTCCCAGCATTAGTGGCATCATGTGATTGGTGGAGATCAAACAAATGTGCGTAATTGGTGATGGCTAAATTGGAGTAGCAACTGAATAAAAAACACCTGTTTTCTTGGCCTCAAAACTGTTGTATTGGCCTATATTAATGAAGTCTCTTGATGGCCATAACAGTTCAGTATGATCTTTTGTGTATTTCTCTTGCAGGAGGTGCTAAAAGCTATGCGCACTATTGATGACCGTATTGTTCATGCTCTCAACACCACTGTGCCCACTGCATCCTTCTCAGGCAAAGTGGATGCCACGCAGACCTGCAAAGAGCTCTATGAGTCTGTCAGTCTCACTTCAATTTGTTTTATTGAGACAATATGATTATTGTATTTGATTTGTATTGACATTAATGTGATGCTGAAATTCTTGTTTGTTTGTTTTGGGGTTTATTTTTTTTGCATTTTTCAGCTATTGGAGGCCCATCTAAGTAGAGATAAGGCAATAAAGGCATGTATCACAGAAACCTCTGCGGTTGTCGGGCAGTTACGTGAAGAGAGGGCGAAGGACAGCGACAACCTGTCCATCATCAAGCAACTCAGGAAAGAGCAAACTAAGGTAGTGCCTTTACCTGCCACTAGGGGACAGCAAACCTCAGGATCTGATTTATCCTTCTCATAAGATCGTCAGATGTGTAGCTGTATGATGGTGTGTGTAAAGGTGTGTAGATGTATGATGGTGTGTGTAAAGGTGTGTAGATGTGTGATGGTGTGTGAAGGTGTTGATAAGTGCATCGTTTCATGCTGTGTTTTGATTGGCTGGTCAGTAGTCGTAGGTCATACCAGCACACACTGTGAGATAAATAAATTTCTGATATCATCAGAAAATAATCACAAGCCGTCTTTGGTTGCCGTGAAGACGGCTGTCTTTGAACCTCTCATAGTACGACATAGGACCACCGCTTAGAAGCCACAACCAGAGAAATCACCACGATTGCTTCACGTTTGTCATCTTTCGTCTGGGAAGAGAACAAAATCATACAGTGTACACTGGGCATTCATGGGGAAAGGTCCCAGTGGAAAGAAGAAGCACAAGTCCGAATCAGAAATCTCTATTGATCCTGGAAGAAATTGCTGATGCTACAACTGCAGAGACACACAGAGACATAAAATCAAGATTATAAAACATAAAGTCAAAATAAAACTCTTCAGAAAATACTCTGTACTAAATACACAATGCGTTATACGCAAAGACCTCTAACAATATGTCAAATGTGATTTTGAATGTGCAGTATTTCTTGGATTAGCAAGGGTCACTACATCCAAGCAGTTCTGCCAGTTGAGACTGCATGAGTGGCCAGCCATGGGTCATAATTTTAGGTGTAATTTAATAAACCTTGTGCAGTGAGATTGAGGATTTCTGACTGTCTTGTGCCCTTAGCTCATTGAAATACCCTTTTGGTCAGATTAAATGCAGATATCTGAATGCTGCTTTGGAGAAGTTTGAATGTCAGTAAAGGTTAACTTGTATAATATGTAATACATCAGTACATATTTTACATATGTACTGTCTAAAAAAAGGGGAATTTAAACTACATGACTAAAGTTGCTCACAAACACCCGAAACCCACCCAGATAGTTTGCAGAAACACATGCCCAAAACTTCTCAGCCTTCATTAAGGTGGAGATCACTTGTGGATGTGATTTAGGACTCGATATGACTTACTGTGAGCTATAAAGCTAAATAACACTTCACTGCTACAGGCCGTCATTTCAGACCCACATCATTGGGCTGTACAGGACTGATCGTGGATCAGATTGCTCTTAACAGCTGTTGCCACAAAAACTGATTCTACATGGTGCTGTTTGTTCATTTTTTATACCTCACAGTAAGTCATACTCTGTCCTAAACCACATCTACACGTCTGCTTCACCATAATGAAGAACTGGAAGAAGTCTGAGAGACGTTTTGGGAATATATTTATGGAACTTTTATTTACCCCTATTGACTTCTGGGTTCAACCTTGTAGCTCCTGTTCTAAACTAAAGAAGCAAAATTTGGGCTCCAAACATGTACACACTGATCTAGCTGATTTTAAACAAATTACAGAATTGAGTTTTGTCATAACGTCTTGAATATAAATTGATTTTAATTTTTTACTTGCAGTTAAAACTCATGCAGTCTGAGCTGAACGTTGAAGAAGTGGTCAACGACCGTAGTTTGAAGGTCAGAATCTATATTTAGACGCTTGCACTGTTTTAATTTTAAATCTGGACTGAATTCAGCCCTTCTCATGACCATGTTTTCACTCCTGATTCCAGGTCTTCAGTGAAAGGTGTCGAATCCACTACACGCCTCCCAAGATCAAGTGAAGATCCATTTGTCCTCATGAGAATTATGTAATGTTCACAAACATTACATAACAAACCAAACTTGGCTGAGAGTCACAGCCAGAGGCATCCTGGGACGCTGCCCCTCAGAGGCCCTTTGACTCCCCCTCCCCACCAACACTAACCACCCCCCACCCTCCATTAGCCCACTGTACTGTTTCTGCAGTGACATGTGAAAACTGCTGTCCATCTCCATTGTCTTCACACAGCTGTTGTACAAAATGGATTTTATAAACGATTCTTTTTCCAGTGGCCAACACGTGTTCATTGTTGTGCTGGAGTAGCTGCTATGCAACTCTGGCTGCTCTAATTACAGGTGAGATGAGGTTACGATTGTGTGTGTGTGTTCTAATCAGGTTGTAAATTACTACTACTTTGATAAGAACATTAGTTATGGCAAGTTGTGCAAGCGTGCTCTCAATTGTCATCGTCTCTCAAACTTCGATAACAAAAGGTGCTAAAAATGATATGTAACACCAACGGTCCACACATGTGGGGTTATATGTGGCATCTCATTTTATAGATATATAACAATGCAAAAACAATTCAGTTATATCAGTATGAACATGTTCATCCATGTCAGTGTGTGCTGTTTCAAAATATTAGTGCACAGTTCCTGTTACCTGTTAGGCCATCAATAATAAATGGGGGATTCGTTGATGGGGGCTGTTGGGCCAAAAGGTTTATATAAATAAACAGACCAGTCAGAACATTAAAGCCACTGACAAGGGAAGCAGCAGTTGACTTTTTCATGTTATTTGGCTTAGTGGCATTTTTATTGTGTGGGTTTTCCTAAATGTACGTATTCCTCAGATGGCTGCAGTTGTCCTAGATCTCTTTTATACTATATATATTCATTATAACACTTATTACATAATCAGGTCAAATCAAGTGGGCTTTTATTGTCATCCATTCACATATACAGTATATACGATTGGACGAAATTACGTTTCTTACAGTCCCAGGTGCACGGACAGCACAAAAACACACACAACATACAACGTGAGGACAAAAAGTAAAACAAGACAGTGTAAGAAGTAACAGTGCAGCAAACATTCATTTAGGAGGACAACAGGAGATATACTTTGAGTTAGAGAGCAGCTGATATATGCTGAGGTAGTATAGTGTAGTGCAAAGACGGTAAGGCTGTGCAAGAGTATACTGTAGATATGTTCAGTGTATGTGCAAAATCTTCAGTGCTACGGTGCTAATAACTATAAAAAGACACACGGTGGTTGTAAAACCACTCACGTTTCATGGTGTTAACTAATGACCCGCAGGCTCTATTCTCTATTCTCCTGTGCCCTTGACCACTAGGGGGTTTGCTGTTTATTGCTCTCTTCTCTGTTTGGTAACGTGAGTGCTGAGCTTATCTTCAGTCACTTACGGTAGTTACCTGCCTTGTGTGAGTGGATGTTATGTGAACACCTGTGTTTACCTTAGACTCCACTGAAACAGGTGAGTTCACTATTAATGATAAAAGTACACAATGAAAAGGAATGAATATAAAAATATTAAACATTAAGAAGGATAACCACAATGGAAGTGAGCAAGAAGTTGATGGTGGTTGGTCCTCACAATGAAGTGCACTCTTATGATGAGATTATGAGTGTACTCATGATACAGGAGTGTGTGATGATGCTGTGTGTGTGTGTGGTCTGAAAAATATACTACAAATAGAAGGCCATAAGAAAAAGCAGAAGGTGTTTAGTACAGCTTTTTATTTGAGTTGGGAAAAAAAACTTGCACAGGTCTTTTACCATATTTTAGTTTTTTAACAATTATTTTAGCATTTGAATAAGCCTGAAGTCTGGGGGTACAGCATCCCTGGGTGTAGAGATACACGCAGAATCAGAAAATTTGACTGATCCTGGAGGAAATTGCTTTTGCTATAACTGCAGACACACACAGCGACACAAATACAAGAACAATTTAGATTATGAAGTCGAAAAAACAGAAAGCGCTCGTTAGTAAAGACACAGTGCCATGTTCACAAAAACCTGTGGTCAGTAAGAGAGGTGGATATAAATACTACAGATAAATAAATAGCCGCTGAAGTCGTTTACTCGTTAATACAAATAGTGTTTGGAGATGTTCTCTATACTGAGTCCGTTATTGTACGTAATAGTGATATAAACTGATAAATAAATATGAACTATTATAATGCTATTGCTGCCCACGATTTGATTTGATTTATGATTCTGGGTTCCCGATTGGATATTCTCATTACCTTTTGGAGAAAGTCTGAATAAAGAAAAATAATGACATTACTAATGACAACAGATCTGGGAGACAGGAGAGGGCTGTTGATCAGTTCTTGTCATTTGTAAGCTTTAGTGTTCTAATTATGTAATTGCACTATATGGCATAATTCATTGTAATAATTAACTTTACAATGGAGGTTATTGCAATGCAGTTCTGCATTGCAATATTGCACCATTATAATCGCTTAGATCATTTCGTCTTCCCATCTTCATCCAATGGGTCAAATGGACAGAGCATTTTCATACACCCTATACGGCATAGAAGGGGAACTACTTGATCATGCTCTTTATGTTCTTTCACTCATTTATTCAGGTTCACCCGTCTGTATGAATAATGAGCTTACAGTGCCATGCATTGGGTCCTTATTCAGCCCAGCCACTGTTAACAGTTTCAGGTTCAGATCTTTTGCTAAACCAGTTCATGTGCAGGATCTTATTATGTGCAATAGTCTTACCATGTGAAATATCAATACTTTATGTCAGTATTACACTACTGATCCCAAGACTGTTAGTGGCACAGCTGAGGTTTCCTTGAGTAAGATACCGTCCCCACACACTGCTCCCCGGACGTTGTGTCCCTGGCTGTCCGCTGCTTCACTTGGTGAATGGATTAAATACAGAGGAAGAATTCCACACTGTTCACACTGTGTGCTGTGGTGTGTTCATGTATGACAGAATGCTCACGTTCACTTTCACTTATCTTTATTACATGCAGTACATACTCCTAACCACCAACTCAGTTGTTAGTGATTACACTGTAAGTTACTTAACTGTAAGTTACTTATCTATAGTATTTATACCCAGCATTGTGTTCATAGCATAATGTATTTCATACTGATTTTTTTCTGCACTTTTTGCTAGATTTCATTTTGTTCTTGTCTCTGCGGGTCTGTGCAGTCGAAACATAAGCAGTTTCCTCCGGGATCAATACAGTTTTCTGATTCTGATTCCAAGAAAAACACTGAGAAAGACACTCAGTTTCATGGTGTTAACTAATGACCTGCAGGCTCTATTCTCCTGTTCCCTTGACCCCTATGGAGTTTGCTGTTTATTGTTCTCTTCTCCGTTTGGTACTGTGAGTGCTGAGCTTATCTTCAGTCACTTACGGTAGTTACCTGCCTTGTGTGAGTGGATGTTATGTGAACACCTGTGTTTACCTGTGACTCCACTGAAACAGGTGAGTTCACTATTACAGATAAAAGTATATTTTACTGCAGGGGTTTAGGAAGGTTTTCTTATTTTTTTGAACTAACATTTAAAAACAATATTATTAGAAATATTACATTTTCAACCCCAGCTTCAATATTTTGTACTACTTCACTTAGGCTCAATTAAATATATTTAATTTGACCTAAGGGAGGTAAATAAAATATATCTAACAATACTCACTTAATGTGTAACTACTAACTGCTTAACTAAGAAAAAGTGAGGTTTCCCAATTAAGTAAAGTCATGTTAAAAGTTTACGGTATGGTCATTACACCTTTTTCTTTCATAAACGGCGGCATTATTGGGGCTCAAATCACTGCATTGTTGGAATTTGGCCAGGAAAAGGGCTTTGAACTGAAAGGGCTCTGACTGTTTTATGTAATCTCGTATTTTCCTTAAATGCAGTGATGTAACGAGGAGCCACGTGCTGCTGTTTGGTAACGTGTTGCGCGTATCCTTAGTTCTTTATGGTAATGAGGTAGGATGATGAGTTGCCAAAGATGTGCATATTAAGAAACTCACGTGGCTCCTAATGAAGTTCACTCTGTAGATCGGAGGTGGTTTGAATAACCTAAACCCATTTTCACATTAAAGTTACTGTAGTATTGAGTCAGTAATGAGTAAATTACTCCTCCAAATACCAGCACAAACGTACTCTACCACAGGTTTATCCTACTTATCCATTTATTTCATAAACTACAGATTTGTATTCTTGTTAAGCATTGCATTGCTTAAAGTTCTCGAGTGATCAACTATGTGACAATATGTTAAATATAACAAGTTTCCTCTATAAAATGAAATAATCTGTAACAGTACAGGTCTGTCTGCTATTAGCTAGTTGTGTGATAATACAGAGTCAAATTCTAGACTGTCCTTTAACTTTAAATGCACTCGTTTACCGTTTCAGCACTTAATAGCTCCTTAAATATCTAACACTCGTCTGGTGATCCACATTATATTATGTGTTTTTTTATAGGTCAGTAATGATGAAATAAAAATGACATTTTCTGGCTAGCATACGAACACAAATGGTTAAAATACTGTAAATGCATTTGTTAGCAAAGAATATTGAGTGTATCTTTAGTAAATTGCAAATGTAGAAAATCTTAGAGTGTGTCAAAACTTTTGAATGGTAGTGCAACTGCTCAAAAACCAAAAACAACCGAATTCACAGAACTTCTCAAATAAATCTGCAGTATCTTGACCATTTGAGGACCTTTATAAGCCAGACAACGTCATATTTTATTCATCACTACTGTCCTACAAAAAGCCTCCGAATATTATTATAATGCGAATCACAAGTGTTAGATATTTAACGAACTTTTAAGTGACAGTCAATGGGATGGAACACTTAACTTCTCAGAGGCATGGACTTTAAAAAATCAGGGCTACAGGGCAAAATGAAATGAAATAAAGAAATACATTATTATAGACTCTAGGTCAGGGGTGCCCAATTCTGCTTGTGTGTGAAGATGTACCACCCTGGAGAGATCCAAGGTAGGTACATTACTTAAAACTGACCATAGAGATGTTTAGAGTGACCTAAACTCATATTCAAGTTTTCTTACTACAGTAATAATTCAAGAAGTACATTTTCCATACAGAAATGTTAAAACGTTTAAAAGTAGAAGGTCTAGACAGTGAGTTCCACCAGAGAACTGCATATAGACATTCAATACTGTCACGTCTCCCCCTTGATTCCCAGTGAGGGATGACACGGAGGCAGACATTCATGCTTGAGAATTTCTTTATTTTCTTTGGTGCAAAACCAAAAACTGGTACGAGGACCAGATACTGAACGTAAAGCAAACCGAACGGAACTCGAGCCAGCGTGTCGGTTGACCCACACCAGAAGCTACAACACAAACCCCTTTTATAATACTCAAAACACTTTTAACCACACACAGCTGTGACTCATAATTACTAATACAGAACCCATTCGAAATAATAGCCCAAAACCTAACCCTAATACAAACTTAAACAAGTGTGGCTCCTAGTGGCCACTTTCCGTCACTGATCTCAGCCCTGACAAGTACATTCAGTTTCTGTCAGTACAGAAGCTGAAGTTCGGCTCTTTCTTTGGATCCTTTTGGTCTAAAATATGGTTAAATCTACAGTTTTGCTTTGACCAATCACAGAGCAGTACAGATGGTGTCGCCTGCTATGAACTATACTGTGAAAATGATTCCTCTCCTCAGAAATGAGTGCAGTTACAAATGAACAGCCATTGGGATAAAACATTTAACGAGTGCACTTAAAAGTTAAAGGACAGCCTAGAATTTGACTCTATATAACCACACAACCAGTTAATAGGAGTCAGACATGCACTGTTACAGATTCTTTCATCTTATAACTTGATTTAACATATTTTCATTATAGTTGTTCACTCACCAACTTTCCAGTGCTTAACAACAATAAAAATCTGTAGTTTATGAAGTAAATGGATGAGTGGGAAAAAACTGTGGTGTGCAAAAACTTAAGACTGGTGTTGTAAGTCAATTTCTGACCTCACAATGATTCCTCTAAATAATTTGTATCAGACTACTTATATGAGATTAATTCAGAATTCATTTTGGAACATTATAGCTTAAAATTCTGCTACTCTAACCAAACAATGTTAATGTTAAATATTATTGTTCAGATATTTGCTTGGTCTGGCAGGCCAGCTATGTTCAGCTGTATTCTTTTCAGAGAGAGAAGGCAGAAGGCCAGCTGTATTCTTTTCAGTAATACAGAATTAACCCATGATGGATATATCCTTAAAATGATCCTGGGGATACCATGAGAAAATAAAGAAAACAGAGACAATAGCCATCAGAAAGGTCAGAAAAACAATAGTGTTGGTCAAATCATGGGAGTTTGAGCTGCAAAAGGTTGGGTCTCCTGCTCAATGTTATTTAATACACACACACACACACACAGATGGTATGCAATATTTTTATTTCCATAATTTCACCACAATAATTGCAATTATCATGAGAAATGCACAAGTATGTTTCTACATACTGCAAATGTCATGGATCCCTTTTAATGTTAAAGTAT
This sequence comes from Hydrocynus forskahlii, assembly GCA_037974365.1. NCBI lineage: Eukaryota > Metazoa > Chordata > Actinopteri > Characiformes > Alestidae > Hydrocynus > Hydrocynus forskahlii. The sequence continues at coordinate 12,244 of JBBPCX010081486.1, forward strand.
TTGTGAATAAGCATGTATGAGTGAACTGCTATCAAAATAAAAAGGAAGGCCACAACAGTATGAAAACAGACTGATATTAAATCACATCTCTTTCTGTTGATTTGAAAGCTGCAGTTTAAGAAGAAATGCTGCCTTAACCTTACGCACATAGTTTTAGTCCATATCCAGATTGTTCTGCACTGTTTATGCATGTATAATGTGGTTACAGTTTTACATAAGAGGTACCTAGTTGGCACCGCCTAAGCTGATGTTACTTTTTAAGGGAAGCTGAGTTTAGAAGTATTCAATGGGGTCATGGTGGGCTTTCGATGTCTGCAGGCCATGCAGCTCAAGTTTTTCTCCAGCGTGAGGCAGCATCTTGAAAACACGCAGGTGCACAAAGTCATCACCACCAACGTGCACCTGAAACAGGAAAATACATTTGTGACAAAACAGAAAAAAATGTGTTCAAATTCTAAGTGTATTTACCAAGACTGAATGTGTGTGTGTGTGTGTGTGTTCATGTTGTACCTTGATGAAATAGTTTGTCCCAGCAACAACTTGAGTCTTGTAGGATTTGGCAATGAACACCTCAAAGCATTTACCTGCCTTCTCCTCTGCATGAGGCTTCATCTGTAATTAAAATAAAGTTTCACATTGATATGTGTGTGTGTGTATACGTATTACACACACATACACTTAGGGACACATACATATATACACATATGCATGCATATATATATATATAATATATATATATATATATATGCGCATACACACAATGTAGTGTCTGTGTATAGACTGCTTTTTGGTTGTCCTTTTTACTTGTGATGTCCTTGTTACATTTTTTTTTTCTTTTTACAGGCCTTCAACTTGCCCACTCACACATTTCCTGAACGTCATCGTTTGTGTCCCTGAGGTGCTTCTATCCAAGGTATGTCCATTTTTGTGATCAAGCAGCAGCCAGAAACTTTTTTCTTAGCTTACTAAAGCTCTGTCTAGTCGTTCCCAAACCTGCCACCAACACTCCATTACAGGTCTAATTACAAGGGCACCAATTAAAGGAGAGGTTACAAGGCACTTTGTTCTTTTTACATGTGTATTATGTTAAAGATACTACTACAACTACTACTAATAATACTGATATTAAACAATTACAATGTCATTATTAATTACTTTGTTTTTTTAGACAGTATGCATAATGTATTATAAAGTACAATATAAGTATATTTTAAAACTGTTTTATAAAGTAAAAGTAAAGTGGTCCCTTATAGTAACACACCACAGCACAGCACAGGGGGTGGGGAAGGTCTCTTGCTCAAGGGTACCTCAGTGGTGCTACGGGGAGTCCTGGGATTCAAACCCACAAGTTTGTAATTATAGAGGCAACTCCCTAACCACCAGGCCACCAGCCGTGCTTAAATAGGAGCTCTGGGTTTCAAAGAGAAATTGAAACCGACTCTCTTTTACACAGTTAAAACTGCCACAGTATTTCAGAATCAGTGTTGCTGTTGTGCATATATAGTAGTTTACTTTTACAGCATTTAGCAGACGCTCTTATCCAGAGCGACGTACATCAGTGTCCACGTCTGTTCTTCATATATGTAAAGCTATACTTAAACCAACATCTGTTTTTAACCAAGTTACTGCCAGCTGAGTTACACACCCTGCCAAAAAGAAAAAGGTCAGAGGTTAATACACAAGTAAGGAAAAACAGCTAAAAGGGTAAATGACCGAGGGTTTTTAAAAATATATTTTAGTGCCCCCCTCCTGGAACACAAGCAGTTTAACCAACAAAAATGTCAAGAACTTCCCTCTGCAGCTCTCTTTAGAAGCCCTAATACTGTTTTTCCCTTCTCTCCTTTTACTTGGCCTGTTTTTCAGGTTTACTTTTACTTACAGCTCTCTATTTCATCTAATTCAAAGTATTAGCACCTTCTTACTCTCCAGTGGGACTAATCTTTGATCTAAAACTCACCTGATCACAGATTTTCTGAACGTCATCATTTGCATCCTTGGCCTCCGTGGTCCCTCCACACAGTAAAGGCATTTTAATAATTCCGAGGAAAGTTCAAATAAATGAAAACAGAAACTTTAACCTGCTGCTCTGCAGTCCTGTTGTGTTTGTATGGAGGCTCTGCGTCGCTTATAATCACATGACACATGACTCAGGGAGAGACCGATGCGATGACTAACAACCGTGTGACTTGTGGTGAGACAAAACACGCCACGTAACCATTAGCTGTTTTCACGTACTTTAACACAGTTATTTAAACAAGTTTTGAGTTCTCTAATTCTCCTTACAATTGTTTGTCGCCGTACGTTTTACCTGCTACCACCCCCCCCCTTCTAAAAATGGTTTAATCCGTAAACGTCCACGCAGCCTTTTCGCAGATCTACAAATACACACTCATACACAAACAGCTGCGCAACATATATATAGATCAGATGTATCACACCTCAAACATCATGTCTCTCTTCCTCCTACTACTGTGTCATGCAAGAATTAATCATTAAAAATGCAAGAATTAATCATTATGGTTATATAATCAATCATGATGTTATATATGTAGTTGTAGTATTTATTTCTTACATATTAATTTATTTTATATGTAGTGGTGTCTTCATATAGTTTTGTTTTTATTGGGAACACATTTACTTTCCAGTTATATTTCTACTGAAAATGGTTAGGTTTAGGGTTAAGGTTAGGGTTTAAGTTCCACTGCAGATCTTCACATTCAGTTACTAATGCATGTTTTGGGTTTCATTTCATTCTGTTCTTTTTATGGTTCACCTGCTTTCTTCACTTTGGAGCCTAAGGTTTTTAATTTAGAATCTTTAGTTTCTGATGCTGACCGTTTTTAGAAGTATTTGAGGTGATCTTGACCCGACTTTTTCTTTCCCACTTTCCTACTAGTCTGGATACTTTTACTACATGTCTTTTGTCTTTATGTCATTGTTTCAATGCTTTAAGGGTGCATTCAAAGATCTACAAATACTCATCCATACAGAATTAGCTGCACATCACATAAATAGATCAAATATATCATATCTGAAACACCTTGTGACTCTCTTGCTACTATGTAATTTAAAAATGCAAGAATTAATCATTATGGTTGTTAATATATAAAGCTGTAGTTGCAGTGTACATTTATTATTTATTAAGTTATTTATTTAATAATTAAAATATTTACTAAACCATGTTGCCGTCCAAACTGCAATTACATTTACAACGTTGTCTTCTTCAAGACGTTTTTCAGACAAATATTTAGTGTTTGCTATTATAACTGTTGAGCAGATTATTTAAGGAGTAGAGCTGGTTTTCTATAGTTTAATAGTTTTGTCTTTACTGGAAACACTTTTACTTGTATTAACATTAACTTTTTAGTTATATTTTAGTTACATGGTCTGTGGGTTTTTTCAGTTCCAAGGTTTATATTTAGTTACTAATTCTGTTTGTTGGTTCTCCTGTTGTTGCTCACCCCTCCCACTTTGGAGTTTCTGACGCTGCAGCTGCCCTGACAGCTCAGTGTTTGAGGTGTCCTTGACCTGATTTTATACTTTTTGATTAGTCTGGCTACTGCTGCTTCATGTTTTTGTCTTTTTGTCATTATTGCAGCAGTTTTAGCCACTAGTTTACAGACCTTGATCCAAAACTCACCTGATCACAGATTTTCTGAACTTCGGCATCAGCATCCTTGGCATCCGAGGTCCCTCCAGGGCGAGACATGGTGATAATGGATTAATTACTGATTATTAACTGATCAGAACTGAACCGCCCTCCTGCCACTTTCTTCCAGCTTCATATAGTTTTGATTTTTGTCACGTGACACAGGCGTGTTCTGTGGGAGAGACCAAGTTTGAGCCGGGGATCCACAGAGGGACAAAAATAAATGCTGTTGTTGTTGTTGTTTTCCTACATATAAAACGTGACTGATGTTTTTATATTGTATAAATGTGCTTAAAAGTGTAATCAAAGTCTGAAGTAGTCTTATTGCGGTTCGACCCTTTAAAGTCCTTAGACGTTTAAATTCCTTAGATGGTTTGGTCCGTGCGCGTAAACGGATCGGCATTCGCAGATCTCTAATTAATAACGATGGGAAAAACATCGTAATCTACAGATCAGGTGTCAAACATGCCTGGCAACTTTCTATACATAATATGCCATTTTAAAGTGTATACTAATCATAAGTATAATAACAAAGACAATAACAATTATGTTATTATTGTTATTGTATTGTATTGTTGTTATTAGTTTGATATTGTTATTCCAATTGTGCTGGGAGGAAAACTATCATGAATATGATTAAAGATGATTATTGTTAGGGGTCCAAGCACGCAGTTGAGTCTCAGCAAATTAGAACCGTATGCCCGATTTTCAAAATTATTTTTGCATATTATTCCTTGGAATCAGACGAATCAAATGAGACCCCGTCCATTCATTTTCGCCTAATTCAATGTTTTGCTAATTTGCATAATATGCAAAACCAACTTTTGTGAACTAGTCCCCGGTTTTTCGACAAATCTGCACAGATGTGGTCTCGTTGGAATCGCAAGACACTCATTGTCAATAATGATCAAAAATATGTGCAAATTTGCAAACAGTATGACCGCCATATACAAATTAAGCTTGTCGACTTTTGCATACAATGACTTAAACTGCAATTACTCATAAGCCCTTTGGTCAATGCTTATCAAACTTTGTAAACACATGCAAGGTATCACTCAACAGCAGTATTCCAATTTTTGTCAATTTTACCACTTAGTGGCGCTATGACAGGTCACAAAGCGTTTATATCACAAAATTGCCTCCAGCCATGTGGCCAATGAGCTCAAAAATGTGCGTTCTATGCCAGAAGACATTGCTCTAGCACATTCTGGAATGTAAGTAACATCATGTGACCATGGAAATTTAAAACCTTGGAAATGTTTTTCATAACTTTCTTTCTTTGCGTATAATTTGCATTATTCGAAAATTGTACTTTTACGAAATAGTCTTAGGTTTTTTGTCCTATCTTCACAATTCTTGTCTTGTGAAGAGATGAATCCAAAGAGGTCCAAATCAAATAATTATCAAAAACATTTGGACTTTTCTGAATAGCATGGCCAAGACCTGCGAGTACATTCACATGAATGGGAAGTAATTGACCCGAATGGGCCCAAATTGCAAACGCCGGGTCTGATCTGCACTAAATTTGATATAGATGTATAACGTGGTACCGCAAGGATGTGCGCAAAATTTAACTGACATTGGCCAATAGGGGGCGCTACAGTAGATAATTGGATTTATTGCTATATTTCGTCCATGGCCTGTACACTTCAAACTCATGATCCGTTCAAGATAAAAGGGTGAAACTTGCATGAAATGGTCAGTCTGCTCATTGTTAAACTTTGATACACCTCAGCTTGTGGCTTTTGGTGACAGCACTTCACTCTGATTTATGCATAAACTGAAATACACTTCAATTATGGAATTTCTGAAATGATGCAACCCGATTGCAGAAAAATTTGTGAAAGGCTTCCACATTTGTGTCTTTCAACACCTTGTAAATTTTGTATCATTTTGTCAAAGAATGGCTAAATGGTAGGCCAAAATGCATGTATGATAATTACACACAGGAAACAATTGAACGATACTTTTGGGATTTCAAGCACATGTGTTTTAAAATGAACATGTTTATATTTTGTCATCATCAGAATAAGCATGCCAAGGTTCCTAAGGGTTGCTCTTTTTTGCCAAAAATAGACATTTCAAACCATATTTGTGGCTATTGCCTTTAATGGGTGTATCTTGTGATATCACACCATTGACCCTAGGTGTCTTCTTAGATCTACTTAATTGTTACTAGTTATGATTTGTGGTACCATCTCTTCAGTCAGTTTCTGCAAATACCAAAAACATATGAAATATTGTCTCTGTGCAGCAACAACCCAGTGCTGTGGTTTGGAGGACTGGGCACAAACAGCTTGGATCCGCTCATTGCCGTTCACGGCTATATTTATTATTATTATTACTATTAGTAGTAGTAGTATTTATAGTTGTAGTTGTCATTACTAATATATTAATCATAATATTTAAATAAAACTCATGACCCCGATTAAGAGTAAGAGGCTTAAATAATCAGTAATAATCAGTGTTGTGCATGAATGCGTTCAATGAACGGCGTTCATTGAACACGTTCCTACTTTTAGTGAACGCTAAACTGAAAGAGTCGGTTTACAAATTATGAACGTAACCGTGAGTGACGTTCACTCTCGCGAGACTGAACGCAGCTCACGTTCTACGTTCACAGGCTATAGTGATGGGAAGTTTGGCTCTTTTCAGAGAGCCGGCTCTTGTGGCACAGCTCCCAAAGAAGATCCGGTTCTGTAGCCTCATATTTTAGCCTACCTTGGCAAATATGAATGTTTTGTGTGTTGATAAAAAAAGTGGGGAGCGGCTCTCACTCGATGGGTGTCGGCTCTTCTGATTCACTACAAAGAATCGGCTCTTAGTAGCAGGCTAGCACAAGAGCGTGGCTGGTGCTGCAAGTTCGGACGCCTCGGCAGAACTACACATGGGAAATAAACTTATTGTAGGAAGATATTTATGCTTAGTACAGCTAAATAGTGGATGTTTGAGTTTTAGAGCTGTACATTTTCACTAGTTTGATGAGGTTTTAAAAAAAAAACAACGGCTGTTAGTTTATTTTTAGTTATGTTCTTTTCTGAGCACTTTAAATGATACGTCTTTGTGCTAATGTTTTCTGAATAGAAAATTCCATATACAGTATACTTGCATCTCATTTTTTCCACTTTCACCATAACATGATGCGTTGCTTAAATGTTAAGATCTATTCTCAATCTTAAAATTGTTTTTTAATGTAACTTATGTCTGTGATTGTTCAGTCGTATGACAGATTGAAGGAGGTTCATATATAAGGACATTGTATTGAAAATAAAAAACCAAACATAAAAAAAGATTGTGAACTAGTTCATTTTTGAGCTGTGAACTTCATTCAAAATTAAAAAAAATGAACTATGAACGTGATCTAGATCATTTTTATTTGAATTAACTGTATTTTGAACTAGTTCTTTTTCAGTGTGAACTGGTACAACACTGATAAAAATAATAATTATAATAACAATAATAACAACATTGCAATGAGTACTACAATGTGTGACTTGTAGCCTGGTGGTTAGGGAGTTGCTTCTGAGATCAGAAGGTTATGGGTTCTAATCTCACGGCTGGTCGTGGCACCACTGAGGTTCCCTTGAGCAAGGTACCGTCCCCACACACTGCTCCCAGGGTGCTGTGTTCCTGGCTGCCCTTCTTCACTTGGTGAATGTGTTAAATACAGAGGAAGAATTTCACACTGTGTGCTGTGGTGTGGATTTTATTATTATTATTATTATTGTTACTATGAATTGTGGTTGTTGGAATAACATCATAATAAAGATGTGTAAAAGATATAGGTGTAATATTTTAACCTTTATTGTGTGATGTGAATTTAGTGAATAGAATTCTTGGTTATTAATGTAGGAATGGGAGGAGACTTTTCAAGGCAGGCCGGAATGAGGAAGTTCTTGAAGTTGTCATTCCATAGTACAGGTCATGCATTGTGTAAAACAGGTTTTCATAACTATTGGCGAAGCCGTTACACAACTGAAATACATAACAAAGATGTGTGAAGTGTAATAAAAAGTTAAAGCACTGATACGGACAGCATCCCACAAATGGCACATAATCTACACGTGTAACTCTTACACAACTCCCAGCACTATATAATGTTTAAACCAAAACCATAACTCAGGATTCCTGCTCGGAGCCTCCGCAGAATATCTTTTCTTCACACTATTCCTAAAGCCATCTGGTTTGTACACAGATAAATCAAGATATTTGTCATTCTTTGCCACATTATTTGGTTGTTTCATCAGATTTTGCCTTGATTTTGCATCAGATTTGATTTAATAAGCATAAATGTGCCTGTTTGAATTAATGCATGGTGTGATTGCTCTGTTACAGATGACTACAATGGGATCTCACAGCATTCCACGGATAGCCGTCATACTGCTGGCCATTGTTGTCTACATAATTGGCATTACGCTCAATGCACTTGCAGCCCAAGGGACGGGTGAGTTAGATGAACAGTGGAATAATTTCCTGAAATTTCAAATTACAGCACACAATAACTTGAATTATGCAAATGATTCATTTCTATCAAAAAGAATTTGAAACATTTTAAAATGACCGCTTTTACTTATAACTTTCTACGTGTCTACTATGACTATAGTCATTTTATTTTGTTTTTTTATGGTGCTCTATATATTTTGACTGAAATGTGTGTGGTTTGCATAGTGAGGTGTTATGTAAGTGATCATTTGTTTTAAGATCTCTGTTTATAGTATAATCACTCTAAAGATATTTAGTAAGTAAATGAATGAAACTAGGTGAAAACCCGTCTTGTTTTTTTTTCAGGTCCTTTTCTGAATAAGACAGCACATATTTCGGATAAATTCGTCACACAGATCACTCCGTCGGGCTGGACCTTCTCTATCTGGGGTGTTATCTACTTCTGGCTCACTGTAATGTTCGTCTACATTGTGACCACTATATTCAGAAGGTACTTATCCGCTACGCTTGTTGACTTGAGACATGGACAGATAAGATACAGGCCGGACCACTTGCAGATACTACATACTACATGATCAGGTCAGACACTGTGAAGTTTGTCTTCTTTTCCTGCAGGAACGCGTATGGCCGGATGTACAGCAGCCCGTCTGTGCTTCCATATGGCTTCTTCATTTCCTTTATCGTAAACATTCTGCTCAACATCGGCTGGCTCCTGGTGTGGGACAGACAGTAAGTTAGTGTAAAACTGTTCTGGGCGGCACAAATCTCTGAGGCCATCTGAGAAGATGATCCGTAAAGCTATAAATCTGGGCTGTAAGTTGTGATTTGTTAAAAAAAAAAAAACAACACTAGCAATATAATGAAAATAAATAAAACAAGTACATTGCGATTTGGTGGGTACGCTAGCTTAAAAACAAATTCTCATTGTTTCCTTGCACACAAGGAAAGGAGTGTGAAAGCGAACCTCCCTCTGTAAATATGTTGGATTTTGTGACATCACGAAGCAATGCATTCAATATGTGCTGTTTTCGCAACTACCTCGAGCACGATTTACCCACCACTACCTCATTTATCTAATCAGTCATTCCATAAACTAAACCAGGAGCTGAAGAGATCAGGAGCCTAACTGTGACGTATCAAACAAGACAAAAATTCTTCTTGCATTTGACTGTTTCTGTTATATAACTGTATTGTATCAAACAAAACAAAAATTCTTCTTGCATTTGACTGGTTTTTTTTTTCTATAATGTTAAATACTTTTTTTTTCTTTTTTAGTGGCAAAACCACAAGTACTGCCAGTAACAGTTTTCTTAGAGGCCAAAGACTTTCGCACAGTATATCAAGCTTAGTCCTGGATTGTCATGTTTCTAATGCATTATTAGTTTAGGTTCAAGTTAAATTTAGTTTAGGTTAAGGGCCTTAGGTTTTAGGTTTTAGTGTCCAGGCCAGTTTTTCTGCATTCATCAATAGAAGTCAATGGTCTTCTACTGTCAGCAGATGTAAAATGTAAAAAAATGGAGACAGCTTTCTTCTTACCTCAATTTTTAGGGCATTTGTTTGCAATGTTTACTTTGGTTTTGCACTTGCTTCTGACAATATTTGACACAATGATAAAATAAAAATGGAATTTAGGCTACCAGCAAAGTTTACAGCTATGCAACATCATTTTTTCCATGATAACAGTGTGTTATTCAGTGTCAGAAATGACATAAGGACGTCTGTTAGAGATGACTGAATAACTGTGTCCTTTTCTCTTGGCTAAAGGGTGATGGTGGCAGCGTTGATCATGCTGGCCTTGGTTGTCTTCACAAACTACCTGGTGATCTTCTTCTCCTGTTATGGACTCAAAGAGTACGGAGCCTGGCTGAACAAGTACCACACCGCAGATCTGTGGTGCATCCGAGTACTGGTGAGGGTCTTTCAAACACAAGCGATAGTTTTTGAGAATTCTGTTTACTGGGATAAAGCAAGACATGGTGTTAAATCCAGGGAATATATCAATCGCAATCACAGTCACAATCAGAAAACTTCAATGATCCTGAAAATGGAGAGACACAGAAACAAGAACAGTATCTACATAAGCAAAAATCTGAAGAAAAAAACTCAATATGAAACACACTATGCTACATACACAAATGCTGGGTATAAATCTAACAACACAGATGGTACTTAGGAGTACGATGGGGTTCAAGAGGATTTAAAGTGGGGATATAAAGGAGTTCAGGAGTCTGAAGTACATTCTCAGAGTCAAGACAACACACAAGCCAACACCAAAATTATACCACGCACAAAACCTCTCTGTCCTCTCGAGCTGATCTTTTAAGGCAGGAAGGCAGGAGCTTAGGATGCTAGAGGGGGTTGAAACAGTCATCTTCTTGTAGACCTTTATAGAAGATACAGAAGATTTTTCACAGAGCCGGGGCCTAATCCCACTTCCCTTATGGGGGAAAGCAGAAAGAGATAGAACAGAGCAGGGCAAAACAACCTGCCGCCATATTTGAGAGTTAATGTTTGACTCAAGAATGGCAGGAGATTGCGAAGGCCCAAGTGTGAACACGCAGTTGTGTGCAAAAGTTTCGACACCCCTAATGAGGAGACGTGTTGTGTTGATTCAATTGAAAATAAGTGCACATCGTCTACAGAGACATTTTAATGCACAATTGCTCTTAATTTTTGAATTTCACATATAGGGAAGAAAAATCAAAAACAGGAAATAAGGCCTGTGCTAAAGATATGGCACCTTTTCCAATATGTTAAACTCAGCAAGTAAATAGAAACTGTGCACTAAAGCCTGTAGAAACAAAGGCAACATTAAAGTTAGCACTCTGTAGAGGTGCTCACTTTATTTTCTTATTTTCATGAAGAAAATAAATAAAACCCCTATCATCAGAAGGTCATTCGATCACTGACAGTGGAAGCCAGGAGACTTAAAGTAATTACTCTGAAAACAAAATGATGTGGTCAGTATGACAGGTGGAGATAAAGATTATAGATAAATAAAGAAAATGTTGCTGACACCGTTTACTAGTTAAAACTATTAGTGATTTGGAGTTGTCCATTTTTGCAAGTAATAGTGATATAAGATGATGGCAGGCATGATAATATTCTTGCATAAGTCAGTAAATGTAATAGAACTTACAGTTGGTGTTTCCTCCGAACATGGGCGCCGGAAGCATTTTTTGTTTTTTTGAACTTTTGAACTTTTGAACAGTTGAATTCAAAGATACAGTGCAGGGCTCATTAAATGTATTCAGGTAGGATCCAGTTTTGCCATCCTCTACATGTCGATGTCGAATATCAAAAATATATGCATCACAAGAAAACAGGGAAGAAGAAAAATAAATTAATTAATAAATAAAGTATAGGAAAACAGGAAAATAGCACTCAGTTCAACAAACAATTCATTGAATATCTCAAAGTTCCAGTGTTTCCTGTTGTTAAATTAGAAAGTGGGAGGTAATTGTGATGGCGGGGGGTGGATGGTTGGGGGGGGCTGAGGGTTTGGGGAGGGTGCGCAGAGAGCTCTACGTCTTGGCTTTTGTCCGGGGGGAAACAAACAGTGGGGGGACATGCGCCCCTGCTATAATGAACGTGTTGAGCTCCTCAGTCTGATGCTGCTTTAGTGCTTTATGTGACTCAGAGAAAGCTTGAACCAAAGTTCACCTCCCCAGCGTTCTTGGTATCATGCAATGGAGGGGATATACGGTAGCTAGAATCTTTACTGATCCTGGAGGACACTGCTTATGTTACATTTGCACAGACACACAGAGACACAAAGATAAGAACGCTATAAACTAGAGAGAAAATTCCCAAAGAAATTTGGAGATGGATGGGCTGGTGTTCCTAATAAAGTGGCCGGTCTGTGCCATACAAAGCTTTGTGGATGTATGGTGAAGTTTTAATGAGTAGAACACCATTCATTTAAATGTGACCAGTGTAATGGAAGTGTACTGAAAAAGGAAAAAGGGTTGCATGAAAACAAAGGAAAAGACGAGTGCAAGGCTTCCATGAGGGGATGGATATGTGGGGGTACGTGGTCCGAGGTTTGATGTGAAGTCTCACTACGTTTGGTCACTGTATGGAAACAGAAAGACTAAAACTTCAGAAATACTCTTAAAACTATTCTGTATGTAATAATTATAACAACGATGATAATAATAATAATAATAACAATAATAATGCATTTTATTTATAGGCATCTTTCAAGGTACTCAAGAACACCTTACATTAGTCGTTACAAATTACACATACAGGAGTTTGCAAGAGTGTAACAGGACATAAAATGCAGTATAATACGTTAAAATAATATAATAGCATAAGCCAGAAGTATAAAGAAGTTTAAAGAGGTGTGTTTTAAATACAGTATGCTACCTGCACAAAATGCTGGGGTATAAATACTATACATAACTAACTTTAATTTACTAGTAACACATTTTGTGGTGTGGACTTGAAGAACTTGGGGAGAAATTTGTTTAAAAATGTATTTCAATGTTTGCTGCTTTTATTAATTTATCTGGATTCAGGTCCAGAATGGCCTGGCTGTGTACACGACATGGACATCCATCGCCACACTGATCAATCTGGCTATCGCAGTGAGTTACGAGGCCGGTATGAGTGGATCGGACGCAGGGACCCTGTCCCTGTCCTTGCTCCTGGTGGAGGTGCTGGTCTGGTAAGATGCTTCACTGCACTTTAAGATAAACCTTTATTAGTCCCACAGGTGGGAAATTTACGCCCCAGTAAAAGCATGAATAATGTAAGAGATGTATATATATATATATATACATATATAAGAGAAGATAAGCTAAGAAAGAACTTTATTTATCCCGAGGGAAATTCTTCTGTCCTTAGGATGCTTAGTGCAATAAGATGAATAAAAGATAATAACATTGTAGAAATAAAAAAAAATAGACAATAGTGCAACGATAGGAGCTTTATTGTAACAAAATAACTGTAACAGTGACGTTTCTGTGTGTAAGATTTAGTGTACAGTACCAGCAGACCAGTAGTGCAAAATGGTTTATGAAAGTGACTTAGTGGAATAAAAATCTATTAAATACATTTGATAAATAGCAACAGATGATGAGGGGATGACATCAACATCCAGTAAGGAAGAGGAGAAAGAACGAAGAGTGTGAAAGAGTGTGTGTAATGTGTGTATGCTGATCAATAACTTTGTCCTCAGGTTTGTTCTGGAGAACTTTGTGATTGACAAGCATGTGCGCTACATCCTGACCATCTACCCTGTGGTCATCGTGGCCTTATCTGGAAACATGACCAAAAACTTTGACCCCTCAGCTCCCAGCCGCAACGGCATATTCATCGGTGAGTGAAAATGAACAAGCTGTGAGCTTTGCTGTGGCTACCAAGCACTGGAAACCGATGATTTTAGCAATTGGTGGGGCATACATTTCCATGGCTTCCAAGCTAACAAGCCTGAGGCGAGTGTATGATGATTTATGCACAGTGCTAATTAGTGGGGTTTATGCACGATGCTAATTGGCTTCCATTGTGCATAAATGACCCCACAATCACCTAATAATGATGATCATTACTATTAGTCATGTTAATATCCACATTAATGTTGAAATTGACATTAAATTTGAAATTCATTTAAATATAACTAATTCTTCTTTTTCATCTTCTTCTTATGATCAAAATTACTATTAAGATTCTTCTTCTTATCAATATTATTTATATGAATATAAATAATGTTTATATAAGTAATGTTAATATGAACATTCTAGTTATGTAATCGAATAATTCGATTACAAAAAATGTTCTAGGCAAATTCTTGTGAAGTGTCTTAAGTGTGGGACCAGTGTGTGTGTGTGTGTGTGTGTGTGTGTGTGTGTGCGTGCGTGCGTGCGTGTGCACCGTGCGCGCTGGAGAGATGAGGAGTGAGATCTTGGTGAGTAAAATTAAAAAAAGAGATGTTGGTACATTTGATCTCTTGCTTCTTATAATGCCTCGTCACTATCGACTCACAACACCGCCTACAAATAATTACAAATACTGTACGTTCTAACACGCGCTAGCTTTCATATCTGTTAACAATCTACAAACACATGACCTTGTACAGGCTCCGAGCCCCCATGGAGAAGTACAATTCACGTGAGGGTGCTTTCGGTTCATGTGCTGCAGTTTTGCATTCTACTCTGCCTACCTACCTCTTCTCCATACAGCTGGAAACTGAACTGTGCCGTTTAAGTTGGATTATTAGTAATACTTGAATTTTATATATATATAAAGGTAAATTGAAGGATACATAGGCTAACCTGTGTTTGTGAAGTTGTATTTCATAGGTTTTTTTTCATGTACATCATAAATGTTTCACAGAAAGATTCATTAAATGGGATTAGTTCTGGAGCCAATAAGTCAAAGGTTTTAAGGTTTGATCTAATAAAAGTGTTTAGTTTGAATAAAAACCTTTTTTTGTGAGGGATAACAACCAATTGCTTGCTCATTTTAAGAGGCCTTTCATGTTGCATAACACACTATTGATATAGTTGTTTAAAAACACAAAAGTATGATTTATCCGATTACTCAATTAATTGATGAAAAAATCAACAGAATACTCGATTCCAAAAATATTCCATAGTTGCAGCCCTAGTTATTTTTGTTTCTTTTTGTTACAATCAATATTACTATTATTATCATTATCAATAGTACTATTAATGTTTTTCTTCTTATGAATATTATTAATATAACTCAATGTTATAGTTATATTCCTTATTATTATAACTAATATAACTCATTATTAACATTCATATTGATGTTGATGTCAGTATAAGTGTTAATAGTTTTTTTCTTGTATTTTCTAGTATTGTTATTATTAGCAATATTTCTATGAATATTCTTCTTATTACCAGTGTTAATCTAAACAGTAATGCTGACATATTGATGTTGATATCGGTATTAGTGTTAATATTCATATTATTAGTATTTTTATAGTATTAGTACTAATAAATAATAACAATACTAAATAGTATTAGTGTTATTATTATCATTATTGTTTTTAAAATTATTATTATTTAGTGCTGTGCCCTGTGTTCATATTGTTTATTTAAATATTAAAGTTACTATTAATATTCTAATTCTTATCATTATCATCAATATTTCTGTTATTATTTTCATCAATATATCTATTATTAGTAGTATTACTATTATTAATAGCAACAACAACAACAATAATAATAATGATAATAATAATCATCACAATAATAATCATCATCATCTTGTTTGTATTGTTATTATTATCAATATGACTATTAATATTCTTCTTCTTACCAATATTATTGATGTCAGTATAAGCAATAATGTTAAGATATTGATGTTGGTATCAGTATTAGTAGTCTTATTAATAGTCTCCCTCTTGATAGTGTTGTTGGAATTGGGGTGGTGGCCTAGTGGGTAGGACACTTGCCTCTGGACCAAGAGGTCATGGGTTTGAATCCTACCTTCATCACACACTGGGTGAGCAAGACCCTCAACACCAAGTTGCTCCAGGGAGACTGCCCCCTGTAGTTAGGGAATGGAAGTCGCTCTGGATAAAAGCGTCTGATGTTATTATTATTAGGGTCCATGCAATGTAACTGCAGGGAACCTATTGAAATTGTGCGGATTTTTATTATTATTTTTCTGCCTTAAAAGGCGTTGTGCAGCCCGAACCGTAAGTCGTAGAAACTTGAAACTTGGTGGTTAGGTAGTACTCCCTCCCGCTACTCAGG
>JBBPCX010081492.1:0-28064 GCA_037974365.1 Hydrocynus forskahlii
TTTTATTTTTTTTTTTTAATTAATTAATTTTTTTAAAATAAAACTCAGTGAGGCAAATGAAATGAGAAGCTAATGTGTTGGCAAGGGAACAAGATGAAAACCGCTTACAGTGATCATGGTTATAGGATCAAATGCTTATGTGGATCAAAAAGCATGGGACAGAATCATTCCTTTATCCTGTTTAAATCATTTGTTTATAGAAGAGCCAGACTGCAAAAAGAAAACAGTGAACACAAGAAAATTTTTTAGTAACTTAAATACCTGAAAACATGGTATATTTGTGATGTCATAAAAGACTAAATGAAGACTGTGAGGGGACTACTGGTGTCACATCCTCACATGCTCCTCATCACTTTCCAGCCAGGACACTCCCATGCTCCTGGTCACCGGACTACTGAACCCATTTTTATTTTTGCCCTTTGATTTTCTTCACCCATGTTACCAGGTATTTAAGTTTTCTCAAGGATTTTCTTGTATTCTCTGTTTTCTTCGTTTCCAGCAACTCATCTTTTTTTAGTTTGGTCACTTGGTTCTTCGTTTGCATTCAGGTGCGACGTCTAACTAATGATATAGTGACGA
Source organism: Hydrocynus forskahlii (assembly GCA_037974365.1). NCBI lineage: Eukaryota > Metazoa > Chordata > Actinopteri > Characiformes > Alestidae > Hydrocynus > Hydrocynus forskahlii. The sequence goes on from JBBPCX010081492.1 coordinate 580, forward strand.
GCGTGAGGGAGAGAAGACGAAGACACGCTGATCTTCAAGGAGAATCCTTTATTTTTCAGTTTTACAGCCTCCAAATACAGGCTTACCAGAGTGTACTCCAGCAACTACCCCTCCCTTCTGGTCTCTCACTACCCTCCGGCCCATAACACTCCGGAGGACTGTGACAGATGAGAAGGGCTCAGACACACACAAAAAGCACACGTAAACACACAATATCACACATAAGAACACATTAACACACAGCGCACACTTCTATCCCCCTCTAATCTCAAAAAACACAACTGGCCACTCACCTGCCCCGCAAAGGCTCATGGGAGCCAATGTGACATATATGTGATATATATAGTCATGGAAAAAAATAAGAGACCACATAATTTGTTTCCTGGTAATTGCTTTTGTAATGTGTGGGAGTGTGTCTGAGTAAAATGTGCATGTCACTATTGTTTCATACACTATTGACCAAACTTGATTCAAAATAATAAAAAAAAATGTTTGGAGAAACTATACAAATAATAAATAATTTATTATACCTTACATACTCTTACATTATTTTACAATTGCAACATTTAAAACAGTGATGTTAAGAGCAGAGTGTGTGTGAGAGCTCTGTTTCATTTCATCAGAAACTGAATCAGGAGTGAATCTGCTGGAATACAGTACAGAGAAAAGCTGCTCTACACACACTACTGCACTCACAATACATATTTTTTACACACACTCAGTGCAGTAGTTCAGAAAAGAATAGCAACTTGTGCATTTACACAAACACACACACACACACACACTGCCACAAATTGTACAAACAGTGAACAGAAAAAAAGATTTTTCCATATGTATATATATATATGAGATTAGAGGGGGATAGAAGTGTGCGCCGTGTGTTACTGTGTTCTTATGTGTGATATTAAAGAATATATATATATATATTCTTTATTTTGATTGTAGCAGACACCTGCTTTCTGCTTGTGACCTGAGGCTAATGCTGCATGCACAGATTTCAAGATAGTCTATGTTTGTCACTGAGAGAAAATGACTTTCATGAAGAAAGTCATTTTCTCTCAGTGATAAACATAGACTCATCACAACTTATGACGAACTGCCAAAAATGATCTGCAACAGAGAATCTTGTTGTTCCTCACACTACTTTCAAACACCGAGAAACAGCTCTGGAGATATAAAATAAATGTGCACTGAGAAAGCACCTGTGACTGAAGCCCCCCACCTCAAGGGATGTGATGTTGATCATGCAAAGGACAGCTAAAAAAAGCTCTATTTTCTATATTCTACTGTAATGTGTTCGGGTATATTTGAATTATACAGTTCAGTCATTTAATCTGTACAGTACTGTATTTTGAAAGTCCATAAAACACAATCCGTAGTGACACTGTCTGTTTCATTATTCATATTCGTGTAGTAAATGTACAAATGTCAATTAGATGTTAATCTGCGTGAGACATAAATAATTTATATCAGTCATTATAATGATCAATTTTACCCGGATGGATGTGATCACTATGAGCAGTTTCTACTCTAATGAAGTCTTGGCCACAATTTAGTCAAATATGGGAACCAGATAATGTAGTCAGGTCGTGGAAATTGTAGGAGCAAGATAATTAAGTTTCTATGTCAAAGTTATGGCCCTTTCTTAACTTTCTCATTCCCATTTTGCCATCAGCTACCTTGACAATCTCGTCAGATGAAAGAATGAGGATTGCATGATGTGTGCAAAGACCTCTGCATGTCCTCTGCATGCACTTCCAAGATGACATGTCTTCCTAGGCATATAATATTACACTCAATAGCTATAGTGTTAGTGGCAGCATTAGCTCATCAAGGGGCAGCCAGCATTAACAAAGAGTCCTTAGTACAAAATCCAATAGTTAAACTATACTGCTGATTATATTAATGTTAAAATAAAGCAATCCATCAGTTCATCAAACTGGGTTTGGGCTTTGTGAGCTTTTTCATTTCTCGCTTTTTCTCTGGATTGTGTTCTGTTTTGTTCATCCACAGCCTACGCGGCTCCTGTTAACCACTCACAGGTGCAGCCCAGTACTGATTACCTGCTTGGAAGCCCTGTCTCCCTCGCTATCCTGAAGTTGACACTTGAGTACACCCCTTGGCTATACACATTCACTGAATTACTTACATTTACACTCAACTGCCACTCTGTATTGACAAGTGTTTGTATTTTCAGGTCATGAAATGATAAAAAACATGGCCAAATGAGTTTCTCTGCAAAGCAAGAATCAATTGGCATTTTGTACTGGCAGGAACCTGTATTTTCAGGTCAAGAAATGAAAACATACGATAAAAACATGGCCTAATATTTCTTTTCCACTTCTTTTCTGCAATACAAAATTTGCATTTCCATCGATATCTTTCTACTTGCTTTACTGAGCTTTGAATGATATTAAATGAATTAAAATATATCCTGTTTGTGTTATCACAGGCAATTTAAGCATGTATTCTAAGGGTTAAATAACCATCGTCAGAACCATATAGGCTGATATACAGAAACAAACAAACAAAAAAAAAAAGTTTTATTAGTCCCACGGGTGGGAAATCTGCATTGTTACAGCAGCAAAGTGGACAGAACACGAGAAGAAAGCTGAAGCAGCAAATAAAAAAAAAGAGGCATATTATAGAGATTGTCAAGAGATTATGCATATTATTAGACTATCAAGAACAGACTAGACAGGACCCAAATGTGGAGAACACCAAGCAAACACATTTATTCTGACAGGCAGAAAATGCTAAAAAAAAATGAAACAAGGAAAAGTTAAAAACCAGGAAACAGCCCGATAGCCAAACAAATCCGAATCATCATGAGAGTAAACCAAGTCCAAAAGTTGTAGAAAAAAGTGGTCAAAGTCCAGCAAATCAATCCAAGGAGCGAAGAGAACAGAGAGGGCATGGCAAGAATCAGAGTAGAGAAAACAAACAGCAGAATCAAAACCAGGACATCCAGCAGGAAATAACAGGAACACTCGGCATCCAAGGTATTCCACTGACAATCCTTCAGTGAAATAGCGCTGAATAAATACGGGTAGTGCATGAGTCACGTGACTAAAACAGGTGAACTGCATTTAGTTATCAGGCATCTGGAAGAGTGGAGTCTAGGTAGAGGGACCCGACCAATATATTCACTGCAGTTGTCAGCAAACCTGGTACATTTTATATTCTTCGAATGATTTCTCTGGTGTTTATGCCTGAAATGGAGGCATTATGTTGATCAGTGGCAATGTGGAAGGGGTTGTGTTACAGAGGCACTGATATCTCTCATGTTTGTTAAGATATGGGACACCTGAGAGGGTAGATGAGCTCTTACTAAGGTGCCAGCCACAGAGGGCCTGTGCTGACAGCTACAAGGACACCAAAATCCTTTCATGGCTGTCACCTAGGCTGCCACTGCCAGGCATTTCTGGATTATGTCGACACTGTGAGGACAAGCCAGTCAAATGCATCTAAGTGAGGTAAGGGATGGCAAAAATTTTAATTTCTCCCTCATCTGACTCCCTCCTCTAAAGCAGCCATGGGCTTTTTCTTTTTTAAACCTCATCTCCAGCTGTTCTCCGTCTTCCTTTCCTCAGCAGTTTCTCAGCTTGCCTCATTCTCTCTAACCCCCCTTTCTCTCTGTATAGAAGTGAGGGAGCACATGACTTCAGTGGCTGATTATGGTCCTCTGAATCCTGTAAGTGGACCTTCTCTCCGCAAGCTCCACGACAATGGTCAGCTGACTGGTGACTTTTGGAATTCCACCAGCAAGCTACTTCATTTTATCAAGATGGCCTGATGCCTTATGCATAAGCCCTTAATGATTGGATGGCATCAATGTGTGCAGTCTATGCTGAATAATACATAGACACTGAAGGTGCTCAAGAGGGTGGTGTGAAATAAATATGTTTTTTTTTTAAAGCTCTCCTCCGGAAAGGAAAAAATAAAAATAAACCATTTTTGAAATGCAGCAAGGCGAAACAGTCAGAACAGGGCTCTTGCTGGAACTGTCTCCTCAGCATTCTCAATCAACAAGTCACTGCCTCTTGCCTTCTTTCACCTGCATACTCTATTCATATGCACATAAAATAACTCTGTATTACCCAGACCATAAAATTCTTCCTTGCAGTACTGAGACCGGTTGCCGCAGGATCCCTCTGTTTATCGGGTCGGCATGCGTTGGACAACACTGCAACCCACCAGGCTGGAAACAGCTTAGTCAACATTGCGTCCTCCGGACGGCCCTGAAGCTACAGCTTTGCCTGACTGTGCTTACCAGCCAAAGAGACAGCCGGACAGACAGTGTCACTGCGCAACAGGCTAAAACGAATTCAACCAGACCATTGCTGCTGAGCCTTTTTGCAGGCATACTGTCAGGAATGGCTTCTTTGGGGTCTTCCTAATGCCAATCAGTCAAAAGTTTGGTCACACACAACAGAATATGCACTAAAATAGATAAGACTTTCTAACCTTCTGATGTTGGTCACTGTACATTTCCTTATGTGTTATTTTATAGTTTTGTCTTCACGATTGATCGAAAATATGTGAGAAGAATGGTCTCTTTATTGCATACAGACTTGGGGTTTGTGTTGGAGGAGAACTGTAGAAAAGATGGTGTACAAACAAGACTGTAATTGCTGGCCGTTGTTCCATGAACCTGCCTAGCATTAAAAGGCTGGCCTTTAAACCAATCAAGTGACAGTCCTCCAAGCGCTAATGCTAAGAAAGGCCTAGCTGCTGTATGAGCTGCTTAGTGATTTGTAAAGTGCACTTCCCAGTGTTGGTAACACAGCATTAAGGCAAACTTACAACATTTATATCCATCTGATTATCTTGAGGTAAAAAAATATCCTAGACCAATAGATGTAACTGAATGTATTATTATGGAATTGGCCCAATCCAATCTCATATCATTGTTTCTGAAATGGAAGATCTTCATCTTAGCCATACAGAGAGCCAAGACAGCTTACGCCTCAAGGTTTAAGACACAGCTGTGAACAAAACACTGTGAAGAGTCAATGCTCACTAAGCCACCTGGCCAGATGGTATACCTAGTTGTCCACTGTCCCTAGACAGATCTTCAGTATTTCTGAAATCGACCTCAAATCAGCCACCGTGTCCCCAGGAAGCCACCTCCCCAGATAGCTACTACTCTGTTGTATAATTATGAAGTGCTTCGAGAGATTAGTCACAGTTCATATCAAGTATGCAATTTCAGTCTCAGTGGAAGGCTGGTGTCCAGCACAATTTCCCTTCTCAAAAACACCTGCTTCAACACATCTGGTAATTGCTATGTTTGGTAGGTGTGTTTGTGGATCAATAGAAGTGCCAGCCTCCTCACGTCTGTTGATCCTAAATTATCAACAGTAGAGGCAGCCTCCTCAATTCTTCATCTGGACTTGACACCATCTGGAGAAGAATGCATGAAAACACTCATTACTGATATCTCATCACTGTTTTTTCGACACAGTCATTCAACAGATACTTATCATCAAGGCCAGGACACTTGGAGAACACTCTAGAGTTCCTTGGACAAACACAAGGAGATCCTCTACTTCTTGACGAATCTCAGAACGTCTTGGGACGCTTCTTCAGTCCTTCACCACCAATTTTGTCTGTGTGCTTTGTTCTTACTTGGACCGCCTCTCAATGTATAACCAACGATGTTGAGGTGTTGATTAGAAGGAATTTGCAGAGCCGAGGTTACAGAACCTCGTGCATAAATAGCAATGTACTAACTTGGAAATCTTGGAGGACCTTGTCTGATCCACAAACCATCAGTCCTAGGAGAAGAAAGTTCAAAAGTGCATGCACTTTTTAATCCAACTAAAAAGCTATTTTATCTTCTTGATCATTTCTCAGATTCAACAGAACCACTCTAGAGAGCATTCACCCCAACAGCATCACAGTCTGTTACAGCAACTGCATGACAAGCCCCCAGAGTGACATGAAATCTGACCGAGGCATCTTTTGGTTACCACTTTTTAGTTTTAATTCTCTTTAACCAAGACCCCTGTAAATGGTACTAGACCCTTTAAACCAGCACTAGGCCCCCACAGCCATCTCAACCTGTCTTCCTACTGAGCATATGTCTATTAAGAATATTTATTTTTCACTATTTCATGCAATTATCCTCTGAATTGTTTGTAAATTTCTTGTCACTCCTCGGTACTGTCTGTTATTATTTAATTAATGATAATAGAGAATGTTATCATTACTACCTGAGGAAATACTTTTTCAGGTCTGCTGGGCACATGTGCATTGAATATGGCAAAAAAGTGGATCTTCCCATCTGTTGTAGAATTATTAAGATACAATATACCCAACATTCTATGAAGCTCCAAACCTTCCGAATTTGAATGTTGTATTACCATTGGGAGTAATTAATATCAAGCACTATGGCTTGCATCATGTAATTGCATTATAAATGAATAGCAGGCATATATCTCTGCTAGGCGTATAGAAACGATGTTGTTGAAAACATGCAAATATCCTATCACCAACAAAATGTGATGAAATATTATGAAATAAATGAATAAATACAGAGTAGCAAAAATGTGTCTGACTGATCAGTATCTCTAAAAACAAAAACAAAAACAGTCATGTTGATTTGTAATTAAAATGATATACAGATTTGATTGATAATTTGGCTAGATTAGTGAGTTTAATAGACTTTGAATGTCAAGCCATAGAACTCCATTAGAAGTTCATTTAAATGAAAGAAGTGTCATTGAAACCTGCATTTCATGTTAAAACATCGTCTAATTGATTGTCTACTGCTGGTAAAGCACAATCTGATCAGTAAATATATTCCCGTAAATAGAGGTGATAAATTATCCCACCTCAGGCGATGTCTAAAAATAATTGAAGTCACCACACCTTAATGGCTCCCTGAAGAACTGCTCATATCAATAATAATTTACCTAGGAAGTATCCATCAAACAGCCTTCTACAAAGTTTTACATCGGGGAGTGGGGGTGGGGTGAGGTGAGGTGGGGTGGCAGGAGAATGGCACCTCATCAGCAAACACCACAGTGAGATACAAACAGCTTTTTAATATTTATCACTGTTTACAGTTTCCTGTGAATTTCTTTTGTTCTGAGGCAAATGTCATCTTCATCTATTTCCTCTAAGGCTCAGCAGATTTTTGGATTTGCTGGAATGAACCTGCTTCCCTATTCTAATTCGGGGGGCTCGAATTCAGGCCTAAAGACCTAATGTCTGGTACAGTTTGATAGTTCCCTTCCTCAAATAAGTGCAAGTGTAAGTTTGTCATATATGAACACACCATAGCATGGCACAGCACACAGTATGAAAAGCATTCAATTGTTCTATGCATTTAACCCAATCACCCCAGTGAAGCAGCAGGCAGCCAGCGACACAGTGCCTGGGAAGCAGTGTGTGGGGATGCTGACTTGCTCAAGAGTACCTCAGTGCTCTCACCCATGGGATTCAAACCCACGCCCTTCCAATCACAGGGGTAACTCCCTAACCAGCAGGCCACCAGCTTCTGTTGCGAAATTGATCTACTGACAGGTGAGTTAAACCAGGTTTGTTTGAGCAGTGAAATCACCAAACTATGCTGGAAACCAACCGTCCTGGACAGGATGTGGTTACCCAACTCTAGTCAAAGTTTAATTCCTGCCAGGTTCAGAGTAAGGCAGCAAGGTTTATTCTGTAAAGCAGGAGATTACAAAAAACAGATCCCGTCAGAGTTCTAAAACCAAGAGGCATTTACGAGGTCGGGCCCTGATGTTGGACGAGAAGGCCTGGCTCACAATCTCCGCTCCAGTTCATCCCAAAGGTTCTAGATGGGATTGAGGTCAGGATTCTGTGTGGGTCAAGTTCTTCCACACTAAACTCATCCAGTCATGCCTTTATGGAGCTCGCTTTGTGCACTGGGACACAGTCATGCTGGAATAGAAAAGCTTCTTCCCCAAACTGGCTCCACAGAGTTGTGATTAAAGCTCAGATGATTTAGATATAGGCATTAGGAGTCATTACGGGGAAGGGAGGAGCAGTCTGGGTTCAGTGTTCTGACAGGGTCTGTCAGTTACTTTACACAATAAATGTGCAGCTATAAAGTTATCGTATTAGTCTGAATCTGTCCGAACATCTGTACAGCTGGGCAAACAAATAAACATACAAAATGGTAAATAATGCAAAATCATACAAAAAGAAATATATGCACAACTCTCCCACTTTCCACGTCATGATGCATCCCATTATAAATATTGGACTGCGATCATGGCTGAACCCCACTTTACCATCTGTGGACAGAGAACAGTTTGCAGTTTGTGCTAAGTGATCGAGAGACTGACCACTCTGTCCATAGCTGAAGTCTGCAGATTGTATGGCTGACATGTTTTTGGCTCGTGGAGCACCGAGCTGCTCACATATGACTCAGCTCAGAGCCTGCGGATGCTCCAAGAAAGTGGACTGTGATTTCATTTCTTAAACCAGCACTTGCTACCCTGTATAATGCTACTGCAGCCAGTGTGATCTTATTGCTCAGTCCAAACACCCATATGGAAACAAACCCTCAGGGCCTTTTAGACCTTTAAAGAAACTCTTGAAATCATTCTTAACTATGTAATTAAGTCAATTAAGTCAGTTTTCTTGTTTTTAGTAATCCCTGTTTTTCAGTCTTGGTTAAAAAATATTTTCTGATTTATTTCTGACAAAAATAATTACTTTCCCTACAGCCTGGAAGGCTGGTGTCCAGCACAGTTTGGTGATTTCCCTTCCACACACCTAGTAACTGCCAGGTTTTGTGACTGTGTTTGAGAAGGGAAACTACCAAACTGTGTTGGACATCGGCCCTCCAGGACCACATTTGGGCATCCCTGCTCTACAGCTTTTAAACTAGCAAAACAAACTGTTCCAAAAAATATTGCCACCCATCTGACATTCAGAAACCTTCCAGTGCTTTTGAACTGTATGCTTGGAGAAGACCCCTCCTGGTTTAATAGACTGTTGGTAGAGACAAATTAGTTTATCCAGTAAATGGGTGAATTGGTTCACTTCTGTACAACACTTTGTTGCCAAGTGTTGAATGCCAAACAATTAGATTTGGAAACATGATTCTCAGACTACTGAACACCCCAGCCTTCCTGCACCACATAACTAACCTAATCAACATGATGGGGCTGAAAAGCATTGGCCATTAAAAGGGTATAAATGTGAGCCTTTGAGTACATTTAGCAATAGACAGTAGGCTAAACATGATAGTTATGTTAGACTGTGAACCTATGTGGAAAATTATATGTATTTCCATTAAAAAAACAGTAACTGAGCCAGGCTCCGTCATTTACATAAAGCAGGTGCCAGAGTTCTGCTCCTGTCTGCACAAGCCTAATGTAAAAGCTGGTTCAAATTTCAAAGACTCAGATAAATGGGTTGGAACACTTGGCAACAAAGTGTTGTGCCCAAAATGTCCATATGCATCAGCATAAGCTTAGTGATTACATGTCACTGGAAACCCCATAAAGGTGCTAGTGGAAATTTACATGATCATTTAGACGTTTCCTCACATATTTTGACCAAGTTTTAACGTTTATGACCTGAAGTGAAGCCTTAACTTTATTAGTCATGGTTCACCACCGTATAGCATGAATTTGTCAATGGGAAGTCCAATAAAGTTTAGAACACACTGAGATGAAATCTGAAATCTTTCATGCCAATAAAATTGATTCTCATTCCTACATCTCTTGTCACAATTGATTACCTTTCCATGCTCACCCCTCTGCTATGATTGAATCACAGAGAAATAAATGAGTCCTTAAGGCATGCACTGGATGATAATAGGCTCAATAAACCAAACCAGCATTAATGGATTGTTATTTGCTGCAATTTTAGATTAGGAGCTAAATAACATTCTTTACTAATGAAAGACCCTGAATGAAGGCCAGGGCTCAAGAGAGACTTCAAACTGCAGGAGAAAAGGCATCATATCCCAATTAGTGTATGTAGCTAAATAAGGTTAACCCAGATAAAATGTCCAAATGACTATATGAGGTAAAGCAAGCAATAAAGACAAATAACCATTATGTCAGTGTTTTGTAGTCAGTTTGCAAGACTTTTTTCCATCATTTGTGATATGTCATTGTTTAATTCATCAGCCTTTTCCATTTTTTATTAGTGTAGCCGGGGCTCCTTCATTTTGCTGTTAGTTCCGCAGAGATGAAATATTCACCATAAAAAATCCCTGCTGTTCATATTATACAGCTACATTCTGAGACTTTGTTTGTCTCTCCTCAGTTTTGTTCTATAAATTGTAATATTTCACTTATGCCTTGCCTCATACATATGGCATGACTAATCTTACTCATCACATTCATATAAAGTTCTTCTGGTCTTGACACACAAACAGACCTGGTTCTAGGTGTTTACTTTGTTTGCAGTGATCACACAAACCTCTGAAGGGCTGTGCAGGCTAATTAAATGCTACCCAGCATTTGTCAAGGCAGGTTTCCTTCCAGCAGTTCAGTTAAATGTTAAAAAGATTTCTCAGAAATGTAAAGTGAATCTACAGAGGGACCTCTAATGTTGCGCAACTTCTCACTGCAGTTTTTGTTTCATTTTACTGGTATACTTTTTATGATAGAATGTGGAGCTAGAGTTTGGTTGATTTTATTCGACACTTCCTTTCCATCCCGTGTGTCAAAATTTGCATAAGAAACACTGCTGGAAACCTGGGGCTCCTGTATGCTGCAATACTAAAACTGCATTTCCCCTAAAGCTCAGCTGAGGGTGCAAAAAATCTCACTGATGCAAGGCTTTCTTTAGCATCTATATAGAGCCAGATGTCAAGGGCAAGTTTCACTTTCAACCGAGCTCCTTGCTGTGGTTTGGGCCATATCCCTGCATATACCACCGTCTTAGCCTTCTTAATCTTGTCATCTTTATTCTTTTCTCCCAGCAAAGAAAGGATCTACAACCAATTAATGCAGCAGGCTATAAATTGCAAGTCATTTTAATTAATGAGACACATAGCCTGGGCACTTGAAAGCAGTAAGAGAGAATAAACGGAAAGGAAGTGCCTCAGATGAACGGTATATGCTCTTCCTGGCTTATCGCAGTGCCCTGAAACACTGGCCTACTGAGTATTCAGCTGATGAAACCAAATGAAACTCGTAGCCATCGTTATCCAATTCTGAGTGACCTCCCGCAGCCAAAACGAGTGGGAAGTTAGATTTAAGGCTGTGAGTCAGAGTCAACGTTTACCAGATTTAAAGAGCACAAAGTGAGGGAAGAGACTGAGTGCACAAGTGATTGAGGGTTAACGGTGTGTAAAACTCTTCAGTTGCGACGCTCTTTAACCTCTACCTGCAGTGTAAACGGTCAGGGTGACGGGAACAGTCTGCAGTTAATGATGAGAAAAGGAAGCTGAGTGACCTGAGATAACAGTGCTTAAATGTCTCATGTGGATCAGACTTCTGTTAAAAGACATCTGTAGTCTGGAGCCACATTTGCAGAACTGGAAAAATGCACCATACGCAGTGGGTCCTCAAGTTACGACACAGATCTGTTCCTACGACAGTGATGTAACCCAGATTTGGTTGAAACATACCCTAGCCTAAATCACTTACCTATCCTAACACAGTTGTAAAATCATGATCTAGGACATAAAAACACAACTAAGCCACAGAAAAGGGAAAAGGTCATAAATATACTGTACTTGTCCACTGTACTGTAGTAACAGAAAATATGACAAAAATGAGAGTAAAAACATTTGCACTTTTAACAGTCCAAAATGGCGGAGGTGAGTGTACTGGGGACGCCAACTCCCTCACTCATACGCCACGTTACTGCGTATTCTGTGTATACTGTGTATTCTTCCACCATGCACAGCCCAACTAGTTATGGGAGTAAACGCCATAACCTCGTAAAGTTGTATGTCAAGACTGAGGACCCCCTGTACTCCTAGACTATTATATCAATCTCATGGGGCCAAATGTTATCCCACCAGAATGACTGGGGACAACATATATGAACTTTTGTGTGAGAATGTGACCTTTCTAGAACAAACTGTGCAGATGAAGCTCAAAGTAGGGGTCAGTGGTCCACTCGTCAACATTGTCTGGAGAACAACAGGCCTGTCATCAGCTCACGGATGTAACATAAGTTAGTATGGTTGCCAAATCTCCCCTCAAAAATGTCAAAATGTCAGTATACATGTGTGTGTTGGGTACCAAAATCATTACATACATGCACACATCTAAGTTAATGTCTTCAAAAAAGGTCATTCAAGTGGTGTCTCGAAATTCATTTTCAAGCACTGACAAGTCATGCTTCTGGAATGTTCATTTAAAAGACTAAATGTTGGCTAGACGTCTTGTTTCACTAAAAAGCTTGTTTTAATTGTATTATGGATTGTACTGTTGGCATAAAAAGAGGACAAGCTTGAGAAATTTGGAGGGTAATAAAGTACTCTTGTTAATGACAAATTTTCACCGCAGTCCAGCACAAAATAATAAGTTGTCCTCTGACACATACTTGTTTATTTATTAGATCATGCCTGCAACACTAAATCTAAAATTTACTTTCCATTTTCTATGCCCGTAGCTAATGTAAATTGCAGTTAATGGTCCATCTACTAGCTTGAAGTGCAGTGAAATGGCAGAAATTGTAAACCATGGAGCCGCCAATAAGCTCAATTTGACAGAAATGCCAGTCCAGTAATGAAAAGATAGTTGTGCAAATAAATAATGTTTAAAAGATTAAAAGGTAAAGTTGCTTCCCACCAATTTTCACTCCAGAAAAAGCCATAAATCTGTAAATAAAAATAACATTTTGTTAACAATATCTAGGAAAACACCACACTGTGCCAGATCATCTGGCCTGCCAGGACCAGAACTGGGCCTCTTACAGAGTTGGGGTAAGTATCTGCCATTGTTTAAAGAAACCATTGAAACACTAGTTTTACATGGAATTTTTTCTGCTTCTTAAAAACAGCATTAGTTTCCCACATTTTAGTGAACCTCAAACCAAAAAGCTCAGTGTGTTGAGCCCTATATATAAATACAGAGCAGGGAAGCCAGTTCTGCTCCTGGCGATTTCCAGATCAGCATAGATTAGCTCTAATCCTTATCTAACACATCTGATTTAGTTAATCAAGGCCTCCAGGGTGGGATATCTCTCAGAGCAGTGTTGACTCCCCAGACGTACAGCACTCAAGATTAATTATCACACAAGAACATGTAACTTACGATTTTTTTTCATTTAACTGACAATAATTGTGGGCAAAAATATAGACAAAGACATGTCATGGTGCAAACTGAAAAATATCCTCACCTTCAAATGATCTATGTTCACACTTTCATATTAAAGCAGACACTGGTATAACCCCCCGCCGTGCTATTCATCCTAATACAAACAACTAACTACTCTCATACAGTTTTATGTGTCCGGCTGGACCAGCTCCACAGTTGTGCTTCTCTGTTAATGCCTCTATATAAAGACTTGCCTTTGTGATGAAATAAGGCATAAGATACTGAACTTGCTTTTTGTGGAATTAGTTCGCTTGCTAAAATACAGTTGACAGAGTAACATGTTATGATTTCCCAGAATAACAATATTGTTGTCTAGCATCGGTCATACCAATGTACAGCAAATCTTTCTGCAATGCCCTTGCAGAGTTACACTTGTTTACAGATACACTGTATAGACTAAATCATTGGGACATCTGACCATTACACCAACAGGATTTTGGTGACATTGCATTCAAATACATAAACTTTAATATGGAGTTGGTCCTAGAAACTATAACGGTTTCCACTCTTTTTGGAAGGCTTTCCACAAGATTTTGGAGTTTTTGTGGGAATCTGAACTCATCCAGCCATGTCTTTATGGAGCTGGCTTTCTGCACTGGGGCACAGTCATGCTGAAATAGGGGTTTTTCCCCAAACTGGGTCCACAAAGCTGGAAGCATGGCGTTGTCCAAAATGTCTTGGTCTGCTGAAGCATTAAGATTGTCCTTAAAGTAAGGGGCTGCCTGAATTCAATAATTAAGAAGTGTGTCTCAATACTTTAATACATTTATTCCATATCCCACCTAATCCATACTAATATATGAAGCCTGTACATTTAGAGACTAATATATAGCTTGTTATACCATATGTAGCTGTGTCTTTAGTTGTTAACTGCTTGAATTCTATTGTCAGCATAGGTATGCATGAAATTCCTAGAACAATTAAGTGTGTTCGCCCAACAAAGTGAGTGAAATAGCATGAGCACATGCCATATATCTGCACAACCTAAAACCAAACATACAATTATGGGTCAAATGTGCGTACAGGCACAGCGCAAAATGTCCCTTGAGGCAAGCGCAGCGTGTGCTCACGATGCCTTTGAAATTAACACTCAAAGAAGGCTGTAGGTAATCATGCTGTGCAGAGGACCACCTACAAATGGGTTTTTTCCAATTTTCATGCCTGGTTTTGCACAGCAGAAGTCATCATAGTGGGGAAAACATCACAGTAGTGACACTGTTTTTGATAAATATGAGGACCCGCAAGCTGTACGCTTCCATTTTCCTTCAAAGAGATCATTCTTTGGTGGAGCAGTTTTGGTGGAACATGGCCACAGGCATTTGTTTGATAATTAAACAAAGATGAGGATCCCATGATGGTCAAGGGAACTTCGGCTGTTTATTAGAACATAGTCAGTGTTGATCGTGTTGGACGTTACTGCTATATAACTTTTTACATTTTTCCTGGACTTTTATGTAAATGTTTGGTACAATGTCCAATAGTGCTGCCAGGACTGTGACTACACACTAAGCTATGATGCATTGTGTGCCCTGATACCTTTCTGTTATAGCCAGCAATTTGTGCTACAGTAGCTCTTCTATGGGATCAGACCAGATGGGCTTGTCTTGCGCATCAGTGAGCATTCGGCACCCATGACCCTTTAGTTGGTTCACTGGTGATCTGTCCTTAGACCACTTTTGGTAGGTGCTAACCACTGCATACTAGGACACCCCGCAAGATCTGCTGTTTTAGAGATGCTCTGACCCAGACTTCCAGCCAGCACAGTTTGGTTTTTGTCCCTCAAATCCTTACATTCATCCATTTTACTGCTTCTAACAATAACTGACTGTTCACCTGCTGCCTAATATGTCTTATCCCTTGATAAGTGCCAGTGTATTGAGATAACCAGTGTTTTACTTCATCTGTAAGTAGTTTAGTGTTGTCAGTGATTGGTGTCCCCCAAATACTCTCCCAAAACACTTTAATTTCAGATTTAAACTCATTAGCCTTAAAGAAAATGTAAAGGTAAACCTGTATTCGTACTGTACAGTTTACACTGTAAACTACTACCCCTGTATAGGTATGCGCTGTCACATTCCAAACCACCCCCACCAAAAAAAACTTTTGCCTTGACCTCTGACTTCTCTTTAACAGGAGTTGTTTAGGTGTACTTAGCTGGCAGTAACTTGGTTGAACAGCAGACGTCGATTTAAGTTTAGCTTTACAGGTTTGAAGAATAGATGTGGACTACTTGAGCACTGATGTATGTTGCTCTGGATAAGAGTGTCAGCTAAATGCTGTGAATGTAAATATTTTCTTTGCTATTAGCAGGATAAATAAAGTAATACATTAATTTAATTTGCAGTAATAAAAATACAGGGCTTTAAGAAGAACAAAATGAAAAACACAAGAACACTCAGCGCAACACTCGAGATAGCTCCATGTGGGAAACTGTTATCTGCCAGAGATGCGTCACAGGGCAGCAGCCAATATATGGTTGCTTTGTGTTCTCTCAAAAGTACTAAATAATTCACAGTTATTATTTAATTTGGAAATGGAGCTGAATTTCCATAGCTGAATATTTATGTTTAAAAAATATTTTTCTTAATAAGCACTAAAATGCATTAAAAAAAAGCCAAAAAAAAGCGAAGGATATATGCGGTTTCCGCGCATTTGCGGGGGGGTTCTGTGAACAATTATTAGTTCAGTTCTAAGAAAAAATCTGCGAATGACTGAGGCCACGAACTCTGAACCGCAGCTTGGCGGGGGAACACTGTATGTGATGATGATAGCTGAGAAAGTGTTATTCTGTTGATAAATAGTTTTTAAAAATATTTTCAGGACTGTTCCTTCATCTGGCTGCTGCATCTGCAGTCATTGTTAAAGGAAGCTTTCCAAAATACACACTTTTGAGACACTGCTGCAGATTTACACCTGTTTTTTCCTAAATGTAAATGTCACATTTTGCTCAATCCGCCTGCAAATACATACATAGTATTAAGGAGAGAAATGCATTTTTCCATACATATCAACTAAGGGTTTCCTCCACATGGGCAGACGGTGTCGGATTTACACTGGGAAGTGTCACAAAAATCTATAATGTCTTATACAACTTGGTGTACTCCATTGCTGTGGCAGCCGTTGCTGCTCTCTCATACAGCCCAAGTATGGCAGATGATGTTTCCATTGATGGATGCACTCTGCTGCAATTCAGCCACTTTTGCACAGTTGATAGCTTCAGTATCATGTTGTCCAGCACAAGTCTTCTTTGTCCTTGAGTGGACGAGCTGCATTCTAATGCCACTTGATGAGGTGATATTGCCAGGCAGAAAATATTCATCTAAAGTACAGACACCCATTTTCACTTTGACCTCCCAGCTGATCATGTTTGCCCTTGATTTCTTTTATTGATCTCATACAAATGGATCCCTGATTGTTTTTTCTTACCTCGGACGCAGTCAATCAAACTAAGACATGTTGGTCATAAATATGTTTCTTTAATTTAGGCCTGGAGCTACCAAGCTAATCCATTGCTAACAAACACTAAAAGTCAATAGTCACCAACATTATTTCTGTAAGTACACACCAAAACGCAAACCACATACTGTTCTGCATTGAGGCTTGTGTCCTAAAATGTAATAAAAACTGATTGCAGATGAGCACTCCTGGGGTGGTTTGTGAAAACAGACCCTGTTGTCTAACACTGATGACAGAGTAATGCTCTTCTAAGACAAATTCTGTCCTAAGACCCCACCTTTGGCTATTGTGAGTGGACATTGTGTGCACTTTTCTCACTGGACTTTGGCGCGAAAACAAACTGATCCTGAAAAGCTCTAGTCGGATCACTCCAAGCTCCCTTTTAATATTAAAAAAAGAAACACATTAAAAAGAGGATCCCCATGACATTCATCAAAATTTAAGGATGCCAAAGCATGTGTGATTAAATGAAAATGAGGAGATGTCTCCTTCAATCTTCATTAGTTAGACACGTCATTAAAAGCAAACTCCTTTCTGAGTCTTTCAGATGCTGTCATAAATATTCATCATAAACAGAATAGGGGGCAGAAGGGTATGGGACCTCCACACACAAATGTGTGTGATGGAATCACATAGTGAATTGTTGATGTTGGTCTCACATTGGAGGCTAAATATCACTGACACACGGGGAATGTGAGTTACAACTGAATCCAGAATCAAGCTCACAAGGGGAAGAACTTGATTCTGGATTCAGTTATAACTTTGGGTTTTCCTCTGTGGGTGTAATCATTTGACAGTTTTGTATTCAGTTTCCATTCAATTTTGCAAGAAAGTTTCTAAGAGTCCATCAAGTTTGCCAAACTCATCACCCTTCAGTATATATGACAGAATAGAGGTACTCTCACAATGATCCTTATTCCCATAGATGGCCCACTCTTTTGCACACAACTCTCAGCACACAGGGACAGAGCAAGAACGTGGACCGTCTATAGAGTTATGAAAGACTTACCTGGACTCAAAATACAATACGGACAAAAATATTGAGACATACCTGTTTTTCAGGGTTTGAACTAGGCCCCTTATTCAAAGTGTAAGACAATCTTAATGCCTAAGCAGACCAAGACATTTTGGACAATGCCATGCGTCCAACTTTTTGGACCCAGTTTGGTGAAGAACCTTTTCTATTCGGGCATGACTGTGCCCCAGTGGACAAAGCAAGGTCCATAAAGACATGGCTGGATGAGTTTGGTGTGGAAGAATTTGACCGGTCCACACAGAGCCCTGACCTCAGCCCCATCCAGCACCTTCGGGATGAACTGGAATGGAGATTGCGAGTCAGGCCTTCTAATCCAACATCAGTGCCTGAACTCATAAATGCTCTACAGAATGAATGGACAAAAATTCCCACAGAAACTCCAAAATCTTGTGGAAAGCCTTCCAAGAAGAGTGGAAGCTATCATAGCGGCAAAGGGGGACCAACTCCAAATTAAAGTCTGTGGATTTGAATGCAAGGTCATCAAAGTCCCTGTTGGTGTAATGGTCAGGCATCCCAATACTTTTTGTCCATATAGTGTATCTTAGTAATTAAGTGAACTTCCTCTGGCGTACACCATGGAGAACCCAATAATTCCACCAGTGCGGAACCCAGTAAAAGAATGAACCTAGCTAATAGTTTAATGCTTAGTGTTCTCCAGTGACTGTACAGTGGTGTCCAACAATATTACATGGCCAATTTTTTCAAAACCATAGGGAGGCCAACTGCACGTTTTAGAAGAAATCATTCTTTTGATTGTTGCACTGGTATACATACAAGTTACGTAGGTGGACTTTTAATTGCAATAATCAGCCAGATCAAAGCATGCTTTAGCCACAGACTTACAATTTAAACATCGTGAAAAGAGTCTAAAAATGACACCTTTAACTACACAGGTCATTTGCACAGCTTGTTTGTGTTCAAGCTGTTTACAAGTGAAGCTTCCTGTGGAGGCACAGTGTGTGAAGGTGTGAATTAGATTATGCCAAATGTAAAAGACTGATCTGTGGATTGGGAACACCCCAACTTACTTTAGGAACATATTCCATGCGCAAAGCTTTCAAATTGAAGCAGACAGCTGCATACTGTATATAAATGGTCTAATTTCATTGTAATGGTAATGCGCAGCACCACTTTGTCTAGAGGGCCTCCTCTGTGTGTGGTAAAGTAGTGCAGGAACTCCCTCACGCCTCTGAAAGCTTAAAAAATATGGAGTGATTAATAACAAACCTTTCCAAGAGCTGACAAGTACTTTCACCATCCACTTAATCTGAAACACCTACCTTGTACTTATACTGACTGGCCACTTTGTTAGCTATACACCTACCTTATAGCTCCACTTTATAGGAGTACAATTATGCACTGTAACATCTATTATTAGGCACATTTTGCTAGCCAGTTTGTCCTGCTCTTTCATCATCAGATGACCACAGGGTCACTGATGTCCCAGTAGAATTTGGATGGTGGAAGAGTCTCCACACAGTAGTAACTCTGACATGGTGATGTGTGTGGCACCGGTGTGAGTGCATCACTAAGTCACTCTGGATAAGGGCGTCTGCCAAATGCCCTTTAAATATCTAGATATAGTGTTGCGAAGTGAAAATCCATTCCCCTCAAATATCACACATTTGCTCATTATAGTGCATGATTATTGTTTTGGCTGAGTTTAACTTGCTGAATAAAAAATAAACATAAAATGTGGCCCGAGCATAAATTGTGGCACATTCTATTTACATTTTGAATGACAAACATTGTACGTTGGCTGAATTTATCTATTTACAGTTTTCACCTGTGAAAACATTTCCTCTGGTGTTCCCAGGTGAGAAATGGTGTTCTGCATTTTACATAAACAGCACACTAGCATATATTCTTTTTCTGTTTTCCATCAGATCATGAACTGTAAACAGGATTTCTCACCTGTAACTGCCTGTGTAATGTTTGCTGTCAAATTCTAGATGAAACTCCAGCCTTGCATAGCCTCCACCTAGTGAGCGCTCAATATAATCAGCGGAAGTGTATGTTCATGTAGGGTGTAAAGAACATCTGTGAAAACTTATGTATCAAAGTGATCACTATGATATGACAGTTACATTGACCCCACCAGTAAGAAACAACATTTAAAGCTCACAAATTCTCGACTGATTTACGGCATGGTTTCGTAATGGTGCTTATCTTTCTGCGTTGTTTTTCATCTGTTTTCCTTTGCCTAGTATTTGCCCTTAGAATTTGGCATTAACATTCATTTGTGCCAGCAGTGCTTGACTGGTCTGATTAGAATTCTGTGTCATTCATCAAATTATAGTGACAGCAGACGTTTAACATTACCTAATAATGAAACACTGCTGTCATAGTTCTGAGGTAAAGTTGATGGCATATTTCCTCAAGGCTGCCTCTTCTCTAGTAAATGTCCATATGTGACTGCACTGGCTTTCAAAGATATCTGCCTAAGCTGTCAATAAATGATTTTTTGCTCCACATGACCAAACACTTGTGTGTTGCTGCTGGCCAGACTGGGAGAATGGATGAAGCTGAGGCTTCATTCTGCAGGAACATCCATCCTTTAAGCTAAGCCAGAGGAAAATCCATGCGAACGGGATCCTAATGAGGCCTCTCAAGGCGATAGCTTTTTAAACTGCCGCCTTGCTGCAGGGAGATGTAATGGTCTTGAAATAAAAGAGTGTGACTTTAATGCTTAACTTGTAATACTTATTCCGGGCCGGTGTTTGGGATTTGCGCTGCTCGATGACTTGATGCCCTAATTAGCCGTGGTGTGGAATGACAAACATACATATGAAAATGAATAATCTGATGTGAAAGGAGATGTCACTTTTGATCCTGATAGGTTGTTGAGAGTAATGCTAAATAACACTCTTGATTGACCGTATCAGACAACTTCATTTGACTTTCTCCTCCCGTTCCCTCACGCTAAATGTCGAGGAAATTCAGGCATTGAGTGGAATCTTAAAAAAACAGGAGATGACACAAAGAGCAAGGATCCTTGGATGTGCAGATATTAAAAAAAGGTCAAAGATGATGCAAAATGACTAGCAAACAATTACTGCACAATAGGCTCGGAGGTGATGAAAGTTATCCTAGGACATGGTTCATAAAATATGGATCCAATAACTGAAGCACCAGGGAACATCATAAGCTGCAGAACTTTTGCAGATAATTTATCCTGTACTACAGAGGAGTGTTTCTTGTTCTTTTTTTTTCTTTCGATTTATGTCCCTCGGTGGTCTACACCTTGATATAATGTATGTATGTTGTCCTTATATTATTCACATTCATAAAATTAGGTGTCAAACAGGCTCAGAAGAAATAATGCTTCATGCTGTGAATTAAGCAGGGGTCCTTTCTGGAGTGTTCCTCTCTGTTTTTAGCACTTTCTAATAGAAATGTGAAGCACAGTTCAGGGCATCTGGAAAGGCGTGGGGCTAAATGGTTGTTAGATACAGGTCACTTCTCACATTTCTTTCCACTGACGCCAGAGAGGAAGAATCTGCAGGCCTGGGACCACTGCACAATTGCACTTGTTAGCAGACAACTCAATGATACCAACTGTATCATTTTTTATTAACAACCAAACTTTATTTTGTGCCCTTGCAAAATCAGCATTGTTGGAGTTATTGCTGTCATTAGGTTCTACTATTTAAATATAATTTCACAAATATAATCACACAGATATGCAATTAATTATATTTACCTTTGATATATGTAATATATGAATGGATTTTGGAATGCATTTCAGAATGTTCGAATTCCTTTTATTGACAAACACAGCAACTTCTGATCAAATTTGTGTTTTTTGAGCTACAAGTGAGAAACATACATTTGCTATGCCGCTTTTCCACTGGCACAAGGAACAGCGCAGAAACACAAACAAATGGTTTTCTGTTACAAAAAGGCAACCCGTACCTGAGCTGAACCCCTGCTGAATATGTCACTGCTTTCTGATTGGTCAAATGTTGTCATCACAAAAACAATAGAGATATAAACGAACAACTGGGAAGTTGACAAAGTACTACTGTCTGTTTGGGATGAAGATAAATTTCAGTGGGAGTTTTCTATGACATAAATTAAACATTTCATGCGGTAAAAAACCTGAAGGTGATCCAGGACATCACTAACAAGTTATCTGGGTTAGGTTTTCATTACATGACTAAAGAATTCAGAGAAAGAATGTCAAAAAACATACACAATAGTAAAACAAATAAATGACCACTATAACCAAAGCAGCTCCGATAGAAATGCTTTCCACCGATGGGACTCCATGGATGCGGTTTTGAGACGACAACCGAGAACTGTGCGAAAGAACTGCACTGCTAATGTGTCAGCAGCACTGTTACCAGGCTGAGATACACCGGAGAATCAAAGTGTGCTGCAAGTTCCATACGGTTAGGTACAGCATGGTTCCTGGATACTTGTGGAAAATTTTGCAGTGAAATGACTCCTGATCTGAAAATTTCGAAAACACAAATTAAAAAAAAAAGTAAAGGAAAGTAAAAATAAGTAAAAGTAAGTACAATTTCAAATTTAAAAAACAAATATGAACAATTCTAAAACACGTATAAAAAACACAAATCTAAAATAAAAAGTTAAACATCTTAAAAAAAAAGGATCAACACGAGTTAAAGTTAAAATATGTAAGCTAAATGAGAGGTTTTTATAAGTGTAGCAGCAACCTGGGAGATTTACATATGTACAATGTGCAAGAGGGATGTTAAAGTGCATTGTGCCATGTTAGCACAGTAATGTAAACAGAGTGATGCGCACAGAGTAATATAAACAGAGTCGTAACAGTAATGTGCAGCATGTAATGTTAGTAATAAATCATGAAGACAGAAATGGAATATGACAATGAATATGGTCTGAAATATGACAATGAATATGAAATGAGATGCTGCATCAGTCCTTTAAGGTAATGCTATGAGGGGAGTGGAGCATGTTCTGATTTAGGACTCTAATGGCCTGAGGACAGAAGCTACTCTTGAGCCTCTCTGTTTTGGCCATGATAGTTTGGAGCCTCTGCCTGATTGCAGAAGTTGAAGCAGTGGGAAAAGTTCCCCTGTGTAAAATTATCCCATTCTGCATCTGGTCAAAATGTAATTATGCAAGATTCACATTTGCCATCCACTTTATTATAAACCCTTACCTTTTACTTACCTTCACTGATCACTTTATGAGGTGCGCCCACCATAAACGTCACCATTTATAGGCACTTTAATAACCTTACTATATAACATTGACATAACCATGCCATAAATGTGTCATGGCAGGTGTCATATGCTGTCATGAGTCGCCATGTTAGATTAGGTTCCATAATACCATAACGGTGTCACGATGCCGTTATCAGTAATTGTTATAACAGATGCCACAATGTTTGATGACCTTAAGTTAGCATGTGACATAAACTGCTATGACACTGGAGCATCTGTCATGACAAAAACCAGAAACAGTAACATATCACTATTAAAAGACATCATTTATTTTGACAGCATATAAGGCCATGGCATGCTTATGACATGGAAATGTCAATGTAATGCAGCAAAATTCAGGTAAAGTGTTCCCTAGTTGTATAGGGACAGCATTGTGAAGGCAAGGAGTCTGTGGTGTTTTATGTATCAGGCACTGTAGTGCTGAGGGTTCTACGCATGTCAGCATCACAAGTTAAGTACTATCCACCACCAGCCAAGAGTGATTCTGTGGACTGATTGTACTCAGAAAATAAAGAGCTATGATTTCTTCTAAGGTGGCCTATGACTGTATTGGACAAGTCCATTTGTATTTACAGGCTGACTTGATGTGCAAAAACCAAAACAAACAAACAAACAAAAAAAACACCACTTGCCACGGCCTGGCCCATTGATGTTTTTGACTGTGCATTCCTAAAACTTTAAAGATAACTAGGGTGTCCTTTATGTCCAAAGGTGTCCTACATAATCTTCTGAGCTGCCAGCGTCAAGGATGAAAAAGCATTTATTCATGAAAGCACTCTGTGACCCTCTGTACTTCTCAAACACTAGCTTGTGTACAAGGCATGAAAGATGATGTACCAAACAGTGACTGGCTATTTGAAGGCAGACCAGATGGTCTGACTATCTCTGTCCTCTTTATCCTTCTTTTTCTTTGTCTTTCTCTCTCTGGCTCAGTCCAGAGTCCCTCACTCTCCGATGATGAACGCTGCTCCTTAACTGACTTTGCCTTCTGGCTCTTCAAGTTGCTTCACAGAAATGTTAAGCTGGAGCAGTTGGCAGATGAAGTGAAATTTGAAACTGACCTAATCCAGCCAGTCTCGGAATGGCTGGTGTCTGCGTGATGGGTTTCAGCAGGCACGGCTGGATCCAACTTGCCTGGTGTTTTCAGCATGCTTTCCAATTTTTCCTGTCAAATACCTACCTGATCTCACGAGTATCGGCGCTAACTGGTGTTAGAGTAAGGGTCAGGGTTGGGGTTAGAGTTAGGGTAAGGGTCAGGGTTAGGGTTAGGGTCAGGGTTAGGGTTAGGGTTAGGGTTAGGGTCAGGGTTAGGGTCAGTGTTAGGGTTAGGGTTAGGGTCAGGGTTAGGGTTAGGGTTAGGGTCAGGGTTAGGGTTAGGGTTAGGGTCAGGGTTAGGGTTAGGCCTTTCAACCTGTTTCAACCGATTTGCAAACGATAAGGAATCAACTCATTATTCACGAAAAAGTGAAGCGTTGTCCTAGCACGAAAACCCTAAAGCGTGATCGCAGCACGTATTTTGATTACAATGTATATCGTGATGGCTGCACGAAAACCGGGTTGCAAATACATGTTGACCCACAGTACAAAAAGAACATACATTTCAAAGGAATTTGATATGCAAAGGATGAGCAAATGGCCATGAAATGCTGCAACATGGGCTATGAAACGCTCCGTATCTCCAGCACAGGGCCCCATAGAAATCCCTTTCAAGTCCATCTGTGTTCTCTCGACAGTACAAATGTCATTACTCTCCTGTACAAAAGACTGACAGGAGGTGAGCAAATTTAGAGGAGGGATTTCACAGCAGCCCTTAGCAAAAGCACTGAGGTGGTCAAGTGAGCCAGAAGAGGACAAAGAGCTGTGAGTCTAGCTGCAAAAAGGAATGGGCACCTTGGCTTCATTCCTAAAGAATATCTCCTGAATTGTCATTTATTATACTTACTACTTTTTCTCACTGATCACTTCCTTTACAAAGCAGGGCCTAAATGGCAATGAAAGACAACATCTACTGTAAAGCGATGATGGAGCTGTTTTATGGAGCATGTTGTTTGCTTTATCGTTTTTTTTTTTTCTCTCCGGCTCAGCCTTCTGGCAACAACATCACTGGCACTCAATAGACATATGCGCTTAAAGCATTCCTGTGGTGTTCGGTCACCACTGCAGCATTTACATTTAAACTTCACACTTCTGGCAGGCCATAATTCAATATCGGCATGGCGGCGACCCAACCAGGCAATTTAAATACGTCTTGCCGCCGATGGGATTTGCCATCCGTGCTTGATAAGCTATTTTTTCCTCCTGCCGCGGATGTGTTATCCGTTAACTCTAGAGCGGTTTGAGTATTTGGACCTCATCATCTATCACTGAACGGCACTCAGCAGTGGCAAGGTGGCGGGGGGACTTTGAGCCCGGCCTCTGCAGCTGTCTCCAGGGGAGGATGTTGGCGAACAGCTGCTGATGTATGGCTGCCCAGGGAGGGTGAGGCCTGGAGTAGCCACAGTCACCTTGTGCTTCCTGCTTAAGCTGAGGCATGACTAATGGATGCAGTGCTCTGTCAGCGGAACGAACCACCCACTCCATGAGCCGTCCAAGATGAAATCTACACCAGGATGGGTTTTGGAGGTTTGTAATCATAGAAATTTTAAAGGCTTGAAGCACAGGTCATTCAGGTAATTCAGTTATGAAATATTTGTTTGATAAGTAGCTTGATGAAGACCACTGTCCAGTCGCAATGCAATTTTCGATAAGATTCCTCTTCGGTGGATCTACTTCTTATCCCTTAGAGCTCGGCCACTCTCTGGACTCCCTTCTACAGAGGGTTTTTTTTCCCACCCACTTGTGGGCGGAGACTATCCTGAAAGCTCTCTCGGGTTCAAAGATCTTGTGTCTAGATCTTGTGCAAAGATCTTGTTTCTAGAACCCAAAATAAAAGAAATGTAACCCTTCTTGTTCTTCATGGGCATTTGCATGTGGAGACATTTTTATTACATGTTTTTCAAATTACAATGACTTTGATTCAACGTTACATAGGAACACCAAACAAAGCTCAACATGATGTCTGACACCTCGAGTGTCAACAAAAACTGGAGGAACTTCCATATTAGGAGTTGTTTGGACATATGACAGCGATTTACCATTTGTTGCGCTTCAGGCATGGATCCGTTTCACACGTGTTCTAAGGGATAAATCTTTACGCTGGACTTGTGTGCATTATTACGCAACATTATGGTTTGTACAGAGAGAGACAAAATTGCATGAAATTGTCACCAGGTCACATTGCTGAATTGTTCTTTACACCATATTTATTTTCACCGCTTACACCGTGCAGCTATCTGCAGTAATGCTGAAATGGAAACACAGTTGTGTACCCCTTTGTGTGTGATCAAAGCTGGCTCTTGTCATAGCTGCACACTTCAACTGTACTTGCTTTGTCTTCTTGAAAGTCACTTTGGATAAAAGCATCTGCTATATGAATATATGTACATGCAAATATAAATTTAGCTGCTTAAACTCGCACTGAATCTAATGCATTTGAGCAGGGAAGTGACTAAACTGGGTTAAGCAAGTATCCATGTCACTTTCAATTGCATTTTAAAGGCTGAGTAAGAACCATGCAACACTTCAAATGATTGACAATGCAAAGCATACATTTCATAATGATGATGAATAGAGTATTAATCAAGACTGGTTAAATTAGTTTTCCAGAGGAGTGTCTGTAAGGTAATTTATATGGGATCTGACTAGTCTATAAGTGTGGAAAAAGGATCTGTCTAATCTCCTCAAATTACCACTGGAAGGATAGATTGAAAGCTCAACAGGAATAAGGATAGACTGAATGCTCAAATTGTACTTGATGAGATGCAGACAAATTCTTATTGAAATATATTCTGAGTTGGTTATTATCTTCATTGTGAGGCAAAGTATTTTATGTAGTGTCACTTTTAGTGTCACACTCTGTTTAAATTTATTCTAGCTAGTAAGTTTAGTTAACTTAAGGCAGCAAATAGAATTAGCTACCTGCATTTTTTGCTAAGTTAACTAGTCTTATATATATTTATATGTACATACTTACTTTTTGCATCCTGTTCTGCAGATTGTTTAGAGCTTCAGAACTTTTCTGACAATGTCGTATATATTATAATATGAAGTAAATTGCTGCATAGTATAATACACTGTCTTTGTATACTCTACTCTCATTGGCCTTATATTTTAATACCTACTTTGCAAATGCACAGATTTTTTATATATATATAATTTGAAATGAATGTTTTGTTGTGCATGCAGTTTTATTTTACTCACACATACACAAAATGTCTTTTACATTTTTGCCATTTTTTGAAGACATTGAGTCAAACATGATGATACAGAATTTTAGAATGTATATACCATATCTTTTGTAAACTACACGAATAATGTACTTGTGCTATTTAAGGGGACATATTATGCAAAACTCACTTTAGCTATAACAGGTCTATGGGCTACAAAACATGTTCATGAAGTTCTTTG
>JBBPCX010081560.1:5000-28045 GCA_037974365.1 Hydrocynus forskahlii
TGTGGTGATTTTAACAGGTACTTCACGTGAGTCAAACAAATGCACGTCTCATGCTTGCAAATGCAGCATCTAGGGCCTAGTAACTTTTCACAAGTACAGTTCAGATCTGTAACCCGCTTTTTATTGAGTTCTACTCATGTAAAATTGCTAATTCTCACTTCGGGTCTAATTTTACTTTGTCCTGTTGTTTCAGCCTATGGACTGTATTGCTGATGCTTCAGATTTTACTATTTTAATTTGGACTGAGAGGATCCCTCAGTGAGAAGACCCTTTAGGAGACACCAAGCAGGCTATGAGGAACCAGTGGCAACAGTGTCCAACTGAAAATAAAGGATACTGAATATCAAATATCTCTGTTTAAGTTAAACCAACTGTGCAACAGCACAACAACATTAGCATCACACTGGGTGGGTTAAGTAAATGCTTACAGACTGGACAGTGAATTAAACCATGATAAACCAGGGCTAATGTTGAATGAGGCTGGATAAACTTCACTGCACTGTAGTTCTAAGTGGAACTTTTTTTTTTGACTAGAAATGGCTATGGCTAGGATTTTACTAATACCAATATCCATAGCAGTATTGTTTACCAATACTCTTATTAGTGTGATTTTAATACTAGTGCGACTGCGTCAGCTGAATTGCTGAATTTGGCGCCTCTTCGTTTTGAAAAGGGACAAAAAAAGTGAGTTATAAAAAAAGACGTATGTCACTGTTGTTGTGGTTTAATTTAAAATAATCTGCCGCGTTTAGCTGTCATCACCCATAAATGGCTTGGTAAGAAGCAGCAAGTGGTGCTGCAGGTGAAGCGCAAGCCTCTGAATCAGAAGACTGTAAGTTTGAATCCATGATGCTAGTAAACTTTGGGGTTTTTTTACATTTTTTTGCCCAATAAATCCAATCTATGTGTGTCTCCAAACATGGATTTTATGGCAACCATGCAATCACATTTCACATTTTCTCTCAGAAATGCATCTAGCTGATACGCCTCTCCATTGTTTGATCCAAAAAACATAACATGAGATGAAAAGATGCAACAAGTGATGAACTCTGTTGTTTCCTGAGTGTTCTATATATATGATAAGAGAAGACAAATATCTATAACTGTCTGGTGGTGATGCGCAGAGCATCACTCCCACCCCTCCAACTGATCCAATCTAGCATCAACCATTTGAAAATGGCATGTATGCTGGAAGGTATTAACACTGCAAAAAAGGAGCTTGATGACCAGTCGGGAACCAGTACCGATTTAGCACCACCTCTTAATAACCATTCCTGTTTTTTACTGATGTTTTTACTACTACTCATGTTTTGTGCGAGGCTACTACTTCTTCTTTTCCACCCATTTTTTCCTAAGAAGCAACAACACACTTGAAAGTGGGTTTAGGCTTCTCTACTCACCTCTGTGTATTTGACACACATTATCAGTATACAGTGAGATGCCAAATGCTATGGTATTTTGATTATTTAATTCATTTAACTTCTTGTAAAAAATGTATTAAGTTATTAATTAATTAAAAAAACAATATAGAAAGTACAATAATAAGTCAGTAATTATATACAAGCTGTATATGTTTTACTGTGTATGCTGTAGTTTTATTGTGACTTTCAGTAAAGACTGGAACTTAAAGCCTGTCTATGAACTTTACTGGTAGAGCCTTTTGATCTTTCGGCTAACAGTTGCTGAAAAATGAGTGTAACTAGTTGCTCAAAGGAGAAATTGGGCACAATCGCTCTGTTAGTTAAAAGTGCACAGGACTGGTACGACTCGACTCTACTTGACTCCACTCACTACCTTGTACCATTTGTTTTCAGCGGCAGTTAATGCATCCTTAGTGTAGCTGCTGACGCCACAAGAAACCGTTGCCATGGCATCTTCAATGCAGCAAACACATTAGCAATGGAGAATAGCGAAGGAAAATGAATACTGGTTGTCCTTCCAGGGTTCTCTCGGACAAATCAGAAGTCTGTAGTGTCACGCTCTGACTACATTTGCCTATTGGAAAAGTGAAAACGATACCATGCAGTGGACAAGTGACTTTAATCATTAAAAAATGGTATATATCATAATCTAAGCATAATAAATGCATCTTGTTTGCTAAGAGTTGCCTGTCAGTAGTCTAATTAGTCAACAGTGAGATGGTACTTTGACAGATGTGAATATGCAAGTAATTGCTACTATAATCTGACCACACAAATCCAATTTGGTCACTTAAAATCTAAAGTGACCATTTTAGCACCACTCCTTTTGCCCCTTTTATGTGACAGAGAAGAGCTGGTGTATGAGTTTAGGGGTCACTGGGTGGCACAACCCCCCTGCATTAGCCCTGTCATGATAAGATCACTAGCTCTGTCCCCGGCGCTCCTACAGCTATCCATGGCAACAGCAGCTGAAGTGCCGGCGGGTGGGTGGATGTGGGGGGTGACATTACCCCTGTAAACCTGCCATTGGAGTGTGTGTGAGTGTGTTGGCTGGTGGTGTGGGACCAGAGGGACGCTCCCATTGGCCAACACCCCCCTCTAACAAATATAACCTACTGCATGGCCAGGAATCCAAGACTCTGCCTTGTGTGATTCCAGAAGCAACCACACTATTGTTTTATTTACGTTTTATTTTTATTACCTTGTATTACCTTTTTACCTTTTATTTCATTTTTATTAAAGACCCGTTTCACCGTTTGCTGTGGTTTAATAAAAAATAATTAGACCGAGAACATGACCAGCAAATTCCTGCCCCCCCGTAGGGATGTCACGATTATCATCTGGGAAATAACCACGGTTTCATGATTATCGCTACGCAGACAATCACATTCTTCAGAGGATTTTACCTATTATTTACTGCTGTCTATTTTTTTAAAGAACACACAAAAACCATGAACAAATAATACTGTGCATAAATGGAATATAAACAAATGGATACTGTCGTTTGAAACAGAAATAATAATGTAAAAATAAACAAAGTCTATTTCTATAGGATTGTATTTAAGCTTAAATAGTAGCTAATTTATCTATTTAAAAAAATAACTATTCAAAGGCTGCAGGACTGGAGTGCTCTTTTGCCTGGAGTGCCTGCTTCAGTTCTGTCAGTTTATATTAAAATGCAAAAATATGAGCAATGTGAAAGTATTAAAGTTCACGGATTGAAGGAATTGAACTAAGAGAGGCACAACACACAGTGAAATGTAAGTGACACGTATATTTAATTCCCCCATAACTCGCTACTAACATAGTTCTTGTATCAGTTATTTTGTATGAACTTTACTTGGGCGTATAAAGCTGGATGATCGTGTTCGAGGTTTTACCTTCTGCCGTAACTTTCTTGTGGCATGTTTTGCATGTGGGTGACCCATCGTCTTGAATATGTCCCTCTGTATTCCTGGGGTATTCAAAAAACTCCCATACGGCAGACTTCAATCTCCTCTTAGGTGGAAATAAAGTGTATTCAGTTTCTTCCTCTGCCATGTTTTAGTGGAGTCAAGTGAGCCGGTTAATGATGACATCCCTAGCCCCCCGAAAGGTGCAGTGGTACGGCGTCCACCTCCAAATCCGAAGGCTGCAAGTTTGAATCCACAGAGGCAAGTGGGTTTTTTTTTAACACATACAGTTGTTTGCCCATAAAGCCAAAGTTTGTGAGTCTCCAGAGACTGGTTATATAGCAACCACCCAATCACACTTCTCATGGAAATGCATCTTTTTGCCTTTGCTCTCAGTGGGTGTACAGGACATCCCTCCTTCGCCACCTCTCCAGCACAATACCAGCCAACGCAGGCATCTGTTAGCTGATGTAACAGAACTAGCAGTTTGTGTTCTCCTCCAAGGGTGTGAAGCTGTGCAGTAGCATTAGATAAGATGCAGTCGCACTTCTTGTGGTTCAGAGGAAGCACATGCTTTGCTAAAACTGGGTAAGAAGTCTTACTTTTGGTTTTGGTATCAGGATACTAGACTCAGTGGTATTTCTAATCCTCTGTCTCTGGCCCATAGCACACATATCTCCACTCCTTCACTCTTTCCTTGCTTGTGCTACACTTCCTCGCCTTTCAGGCAGGACACAAAGCCTTGCTGACCTTCAGCCAGCGCCATTCTCTTCCCCAGGACTGATAACACACCACAGCACAGAGCAAGCCTATCTAATGGACGCGCTCCCAGCCTAAAGCCTGGCTCCAGCTTCCGCAACCTGGTCTCATGAGACCTGCCGGCTGGCTCTCCTCCACCTCAGCACGGCTTCTTTCAGCACAGCAAAGTGGGAAAACCGGCCTCACTCACAGATGGTATGACATTACTGTACTGCTAGATTTTTTTTACTGTACTGCTAGATTTTTTTTACTGTACTGCTAGACTTTTTTACTGTACTGCTGGATTTCACTGAACGTTTTAGTGTCCTAATGTACACATACAATCCAAGAAACATCATTTGAAAATTATTATCAATATCACCAATAACATCAAACAGTCTCTGTGTAGGTTCTAGTAGATTCTATTAACCCCGTGCACCGTTACAGGTTTCATGTAATTAGAAAGATTTATAGCTGTGTCCAGTATGATGAACGACAAGGCAAGACAAAGCATAGTTAAGTGATGCAGCACTAGGGCTGTCGTGAGTACTCAATTAAAATTAGCACTGGTTTTAAAAAGCTTCTAGAACCTGAACATTCTCCACAATTGGGAGCAATCAGCACTGCTTTTGTGAGCCTCACTGAAAGGAAGGAAACCCACACAAGCAGGATCTCACTAACGTACATTTGTGTAGTTACAATTTTCATATAAATGAAGTCAAATGAAACGTTTGCTGTTAAATTGATATACTGTGTGTATGTGATCACACCTATCATCGAAGTAATTGCTAGACTTCTTGACTGCTAACAAAATTAATAGAGATTAAAATGCTTTACATAGTAAATGTTCGGGCGCCAAATACCTTTTTTTTTTTGTTGATTTTCTGATGGAAAATGAGTACACATCCCTTGCAAGTACCATATATTTGCTGAATTTAACATGGGAAGGAATAAAACATAAAATGTGGTCTATGCAAAAACATTTTATACTTTCTTTCAATCCAGAATATGCAATATATACAGAAATGTGCTAAAAGTAGCATAAAAATGCAACATTTAAGATTATCCCTTAGTTTGTTCCTAAACATTTGAGGAGTATGGAAATAACTGTAAATAAAGGTCTAAAATAACAAAATGAACCTGTGTAAAATCTCAAATGAAGGTACTATTTACTATTTAGATAGTTCCCGGTAATTATACAGCATACAGCGTTTGGTGTAGCTTATTGATTAAATTACATTTTATTTATATAGCACTTTTTACAATTTATGTTAGAAAACAGCTTTATAGAATACAGGTCCAAGCCCAAAGGAAAGGAAAAACTCGCAAATGCTGAAGGGAGAAACCTCAGGAGGAACCAAAACTCACTGATTAACATAGCTGTCCTCCACACAGCAGACAAGGGTTTGATTCCCCGTCGGGACAAGACCACCCTGCTACACCTTGGACAAGCCTCCTAAAGCTTGCCTACATCTGTAACATGATGCTACCTGTATACCTATGTATTTTTCTGCTTTTGACATTTTTTAGCTTCATTTTATGGACATTTTACTTAACCATAAATGCCAAACAGTGCCTGTTGCCCATGTTTATTAAAATAACTCTGGATTTTGAGACAGGTGGCGCAGTGGGTAGCACTGTTGCCTCACACCTCCAGGGTTGAGGGGTTTGAATCTGGATCCTGGTCTTGTGTGGGTGGAGTTTGCATGTTCACCTTTAGGTGGTGTGGGTTTCCTCCAGGGTCTCCGGTCTCTCCCACAGTCCAAAGACATGCACGTCAGGCGAACTGGGGATTCTCACATCCAGACAGAAAGAAAAGACCACCAGAGACCCATTTCAGCCAGGTCTTTGCAAAGTTGTTACAGAGTTCTGTAAATGGAGAGAGTCAGATGCGAGCGCCAACTGGTTTTATATGCTTGGTGCTGAATTCAAAAAGAATGATGGTTTCACATTACATAACTCTGCAAAAGGGAGCCTTGCTGACTATGCTAATCGGCCTCCACCTCTGTGAAAAACAAATCTATTTGAACCATTATTACTCCTGAATGATTAACTCAACAGCAAAGAAATTAGACAGGAGCACCCAGAGGTGCAGGGAAATTGTTTGTCAGACAAGACAAACACAAGGCACCCAATGGAGACCACCCAACGTGCTGATTGTAAGAAACTCTATCATCAGACATTTGATTGGAAAGGCTGTGATATGGTGCTGCTTCCCTAGTGTTGCAGTTGCTGCTGCACATGAGAAACATGTCAAAAGTTGTCAAAGCACCAGATGATTAATCAGATCATTGTGCATATAGGAACGAATGACTTGAACAAAGGACAGTCCGAATTACTGAAAATAGACATCACCAAACTTTTTAATACTCTCAGCAAATTATTTTTCCCAGTTTTTATTAGTGGGTCACTTCTGGCCCAGGGATGTACTACGGTCTCTCACTCTCTGGGTCTAAATGCACGGCTTCAAAAAAACATGTATTCAATGGGATTTACATTTCATAGCAGCTTCAACATCCTCAGGGGACACAGAGAGCTTCTGGACCACACTGGTGGCATCAGCAAAGATGATGCAGCACTTCTGATGGACAGCAGTGATGAACAACAGCCACCACATTATCAGTTTGAGGACACGATGCAGGTTGCTTCATCGCAGTGACAGCTTTGATGATGTCATCACAGATGCCATAGCTTCAGTCCACTCACTCCATGTCGTCTGTATCCCCTCAGAAAAAAGATAAAAGTCCGGCCATTGCTGCTAGCTCACAACGCCAAGCCACACTTCCAAACTCTTTCATTGTAACTGGATTTTAATGTTCCCACTGACAACACTAACTACTACTTCTATTATTTCTGTGTTTTCTTTGACGGGCTTGTTGTTTTAAGTCACATAAACTAGACACAACATTGAGGTACATTAATGGGAGTACTAGGTACCTCGTATAATCAATTTATCTCTGAAGTTCTCAGGTTTGTTGATGCTGTAGCATCTACAACGACTAAAAAGATTTCCGGGAAACAGAAATCATCAGAGACAAATGCTACAGCACTGGAGGGGAAGCAGAAAGGTTGAGTGTAAATGGAAAAAAAAAAGCAATGCCATTTTTAAAGAGAGTCTCTGGGTAATTTTTGCAGACGCAGATTCAAATGCAGAGTTCCAAGTCAACTGATTTATCAAAAATCATTGTGAGAGTACGATGTGATCCTGATCTAATCATCAAGGGTCTTTCTGAAACTCCGGATCAGGTTGTCAGGTTGGGGGTAGCAACTCCGTTCTTGATCTGAGTCAAGAATTTACATTTTATTTTACGGACATCATTGATGAGAACATTAATAACACTCATGGTCTTTTCACCACCATGGACAACAAATCCCCTTACCTCTATAGTTTCTATCAGCTAAAAAGTGTAATGAGTAATACTACAAAATAATATTACCAAATATTAGATGCTAAAATATAAGCATCACCTCCATTGGGTCAAGCAGTGATATAACAAAATCTACATGAACACCCAGAAAAAATGTGGCCTTCATGTCTCGGCACTCTGTCCACAAGCTTTTTAAAAAGTTCCTTCAGCTGTATCATATTTGAGATTTTTAAATTGTGCTCTTCTCTAAGGTTTGTTCCCAGCATTGAAGTCTGAACGCCTCCACACTTGACAATTACAGGCTTATTTCAAACATCCCATTCATAAGCAAGGACACTGAGAAAGTTATATCTCAATAATTATTATATCATTGTTTGAATTTAAATGTTACTTTCGACCACGTTCAATCAGGCTTCCAACAATATAACAACTCGGACAAAAGTAATAAATGACATTTCTCTGAATACAGGTGAAGGCTCAAGTCTTGGTACTGCCAGATCTCCTGATTATTGAATAGTGCTAGACAGGTTACTTAGTTTAGATTTACATAGTTTACATAGTTCAGGACATACTTAGAAGGCAGAAGTAATTTCTTCTCTATCTTCTCTATTCTCTTCTCTATTGATACTTACAAAACGGAGTCCCACAAGGATCCATTCTTGGGCCCCTTTTGTTCAACTTATATATGCTTTCTTTGGCCCAATTCTTAAAGAGAACAAGGTTACTTATTATTAGCTATGCAGGCGACAGTTCCATCTAGCTCTTTCACCCAGTGATTTCAGCCTTATATTTCAGCCTTATATGTCTTGAAAAACTAAATGGCTAGATGCAACAAAATTTCCTTCAGTTGAAGAAGGACGAGAAAATAAGACAAAAGGAGAAAAATGAAGGAGATCTGAAATCTGGGGCAATATACCCCATGCTGAAGTGTAATTATGGATGAGGATCAGCCAGGTTGATTATTGCACTGCTCTTCTCACTGGCCTCTTCAAAAAGACCTTCAGACATCAACAGCTTGTTCAAAATGCTGCTGCTAAAGTTAAAAAAAAAAAAAAAAAAGACCTCATTACTCCAATTTTCAGGTTCTTACACTGGCTTCCAGTTAGATTGAGAACTGAATTCCAAGTATAACACATTCTTTTAAGTCACCCAGTGGTTGAAATATTTGAAGAATACGAGCCTGGAAGGTCTCTTAGATTGGCAGGAGCTGGTCAGATTGTGGTGCCAAGATCTAAAACCAAACAGGATGACATGGCAGTACTGCTCTTCCCAAGGGTGAAAAAGGATTGTTTATTTCCATAGTTTACAGACACACAGAAGGGGAAATAAGTAGGGATGCACCGAATATTTGCCCACCGAACATGTTCGACCAAAAATGGCAAAAAATGCAGCCTGCACGCGAATTTAGACTAATTCAACAGCATTTTCTGTGTATATGTGAACACGCCAAATGAACTCAGACCCCTCTGAAATGAAACGAACCGGTTCGCTTTGAGTCCGCGGCACGGTTCGGTTAACTCGTGCGTTTTGAACACAAAGCTCTCCGAGTTCGCTTCGACTGTCTTCGCCCTCTGGGCTTACCGTAGGTAGATCACATGGTAAACCATATATGTCTATGCTGGAAACCACCGAAAATAAAGAAAAAACTAAAAAATACGAATAAACAAATAAGTGATCATAAAAAATAAAAAAAAACAATAAATACATAAATAAAGGGACTTAGTGATTCTTATCAAGATCAAGTTTCTCTACCAAGCTGCTCAGACTCAAAGCATTCTTGCTCTCCATCAGCTGAATAACAATGAAGAAGGTTAAGAACGATGGTAGCAGAGATCTTTGTGGAAAACGTAGAAGTTTGGTAGAGCTTTTAACCATCTACTCTTATGTGGAAAAAAAATCCTAAGAATGGTGGCAGGCTTGATGAGGAACTAAAGTGTGAACAGAAAAAGAACTGAGGCTCCATCTGAGCTGAAGAGGAGCAGAAAGAGAACCCAGTCCCCTTTCAAACAAACTTTCACTGTGAACAGAAAAAGAACTGAGTCCCCTTTCTGTTGGTCCACTTTTTGGACCACTTCTAGAGGACTGAGTTCGGTTCCTTCAAAGAGGACTATATGTGAAAACACCCTTAGGCTATTCATGAGTGGGGCCAAGTAAAATATTTTATTTCTAATTTTATATTGTGCATTGTTTGGATGCTAAATAAATATTTTCATAGTTTTGTAACAGATGCATTCTTTTAGTAATTTAATCATAATAATTTATTTCGGTTTTCAGTTTCGGTTTTCGGTCAAGTGTTTCCTCATTTTCGGTTTTCGGTTTCGGTCAAAAAAAAATAATTTCGGTGCATCCCTAGAAATAAGTATTGTCAACTTTTTTTCAGTACATTTCCAAAAAGCCTATACACATGTAATTTTGGTATTAATTCAGGAAATCCACAATTATAAACCATTCACAACAATTAAGTCAATTAATTTGTATTCAATAAATTGGACTGACACAGCAAAAGAAGTATTGAACGCAATAAGAAAAAGCAGTTCACCTAGGCAAGGAAATGCAAGAAACCAGCTTGTCGTATGTGGTTGGAAAGTAATTCTACCTCCTATCTGTGCAAATTAATATCCGCTGGGTTAGTACATATTGATGGCCTATGAATTTTTTTTGCTGTTGCCAAGGTGTGACTCTAGAAACACCTCATGATAGGTAAGAGATAAGAGCTCTTCCAGGATCTTGCAACCTAAAGAACTCAGCCTATGAAATACTGGGAGAATGTAGTCTGGTCACACAAGACCAAACTTAAACTGTCGCTGTCGTACAATACAGTATGTTTGAGAAATGGTACTGCAATTCACCCGAAAATACATAACACCATCAGAGAAGTCTGGTGGTGGCAACATCATGGTACTGGCAAACTTCGTATAACTGAAGGAACGATGAACGGGGCCTTGCACAAAATGTATCTGCGGCTGTCCACCAGGATGATGAAGATGAGATACATACAGAAAAATATGTATGAAAGAGTTTCTTTATCTAAAATGTATGTAAATGTATGTACGAAAGAGTTGAATGGTTCAATCAATCACCTGACTTAAATCCAAACGAACATTTGTAGAAGGAACTAAAGATCAGGGCCCCTAGAATCTTCAGGCTTTAATCTTACATTTACATTTACAGCATTTTGACAGATGCTCTTATCCAGAGCGACTTACAATCATTAGTCACCGGGACAGTCCCCCTGTTTAGAAGAATGGATCAAAATCACACCTGAGCACTACAGGCGATAAGTTTCTTCATACAAGAAGTGTCTTGAAGCTCTCATTACAGACAAAGGCTTGTTTCCCAATTAAATTTTTGTTGGTGTGTACGATATTTTTTCCTGTGTCATTCCACTTTGTTACCCATAACTTTGTTCACTGACTTTAATGAACTCTTTAAATGTGTGGATATCTTGAGTTAATACCAATGTCTGGTGAACATTTTATATAAATAGTGTAACTGGAAATACATTTACTGAAATAATGAAACATTCGGTACTTATTCCTTTCACTGTACCTATAACACCCCTTGTTCACACACTTATCCCGACCTATTGACGAAGTTTCAGATCTGTACAACATCTGGTTCTGAAATATTCATTTAATGGAGAAAAAGAATCAAAAGAAAAAGACAGTATGCGGTAGAAACGATATGAATTTGGCTAACGGTAGAGAGTTTGACTATACCGGTCTACTGCGCTAGCACATGTTGATGATGTCATC
The DNA here is from genome assembly GCA_037974365.1 of Hydrocynus forskahlii. Lineage (NCBI taxonomy): Eukaryota > Metazoa > Chordata > Actinopteri > Characiformes > Alestidae > Hydrocynus > Hydrocynus forskahlii. The sequence goes on from JBBPCX010081560.1 coordinate 16,175, forward strand.
AAGCTGCACCTGTTTTGGTGGAAAGCATGGCAGCGGCTACAAGCATGGAGTTTACACGGGGGAGGAGGAGGTGCTCGTAAAGAAGACGGGTGCGACGTCAGTCATATGGACCTGATTTGGGTTTAAAGAGACGGATGTTGAGCAGAAAAATATAATCTGCAAAGTATGCCGGACGACAGTAAGGCCTCGTCCACACGGACGTCCGAATCAGGCGTTTTTCAGGCGTTCGTGGCGCCAGGTGGGCGTGGACTGAGTGGCGACCGTTTTTCTGCTCATTGCAGCAAATCACAGCGTCCAAACGGGCTTTCAGCACCCGCGCTCGGCCAGCTGCACGTTCGTGTGGTGTCAAAAAAACGTTGCATGCAACGTCTTCTTGGCGTCAATTTCTGCTGAAATCCTCTCTTGCCTACGGCACCCTATCAGGAGGATTTTTAAAACAATAATGTCAATTGTAAGTTTTATCAAAGAATAAAACTTTGTTTTCAATGTAGAACTACAATGTTTTCAATGTAGAACTACAAATCAAGATGGCCAACATGTAAACAATATGGAGAGGGGCATTACTGCCCCCACAGGTGAATACACGAAACTACACTTTGGGCTGCAGGCTGGAGTTAAACAGTGTCAGATGTGCGCCAGTATAGCGCCACACTTAAGTCAATCAAGCGCAGATACAAAACGCAACAAAAACGCCTATGGCGTTCAGAGTGCGTTCATTTATCCAAGATTCAAACGTCAGTGTGGACGAGTCTGTGTGGACAAGTAATTTGTTTTATCACCTCAAAACGAAGCATGTTTTGGAATATGAAGAAAGCCAAAAACTACGCCCTCCACAAATACCCAGTCAGTCAAGTGGAAAGAAGAAAGGTGGCCCTACACACCAGCAGACTGATACTTTACAAGCATTTTCTAAAGGCACTCCGTATGACAAAAACAGTGGAGAAAATAAGCTTTCAGAACATGATTAAGACACTCAATCCACGTTACAAGGTACCAAGCCACAAACACTTTAGCCAAACTGAAATGCCCAAACTGTATGACAAAGTTACACATCTTAAAAATTACTTGAAAAGTATTGTAAGTTTTAAAAATAAGATTTGCACAATAAATGTTCTTAAAATGGCATTCTATACTTTTTTGAAGTGTCTTTATTCTGCTGCAATGTACCTGGTATGTGAGTATGTTCAGAAACAGTCATTTTGACATTATACCGCAATACAGATTTTAGGCCATATCGCCCAGCCGCAGGACGCCTAATTGAAATTATTCCAGAAGTACTGACTAGAAAAACTGATGCTACAATGTACCCAGGATATTGTAACAAGCGTACTGAAACAAATCACAGTGACAATCCACCTGACTCCAAGGCTGCTACTAGGCCTAAAATAAGATATTGTAAAATGCCTTCTGACATTCATCATAATATGTGTTGAATCCAATTAAATGCTTCCAGCCGATCTCAGCAGGCCTTATTGCATATTGCATACTACAGAATCCTGAAGTGACTTCAACAAAGGCATTCATCTTGTGCTATTTTTTAACAGCGTTCATTTATATATTTATTTATTCATTCATCCATGCAGGTTATAAGATTCTCATTTACTGTGGGGGCTTGACAGGTAAAAGGCACCCAGAGGCACAGCTCCACATTATTATTGTGGCAGCACAAGCTAGCATTGTTAAACCAGCACCATAGGTTCACTGCACTAGAAGACTGTATGAACACGTGTGGGGTGGGGCACTGTAGTGTTACTGTGATAATTCTGGTTAAAATACACTTTTCTATAACATGGACATTATCAGAACCTTTAGAACAATGAACAACCATCAAATTTAGGCCAGTTAGGAAGGGGCAGATGGCTAGGACACCTTACTAGTAGCGGGTTGGACACCATCCCCTTCAGAACTGCCTTAATTCTTCATGGCATAGATTCAACAAGGTGTTGGAAACATTTCTGAGATTTTGGTCCATGGGATCACGCAGTTGCAGCAGATTTGTTGGTTCCACCACATCCCAAAGGTGCTCTACTGGATTGAGATCTGGTGACTGTGGAGGCCACTGGAGTACAGTGAACTAATTGTCATGTTCAAGAAACCAGTTTGAGAGGATTGGAGCTTTGTGACATGGTGCATTATCCTCCTGGAAGTGGGCATCAGAAGATAGTACACTGTGGTCATAAAGGAATGGACATGGTCAGCAATAATACTCAGGTAGGCTGTGGCATTTAAACGATGCTCAATTGGTACTAAGTGGCCCAAAGTGTGCCAAGAAAATATCCCCAGCACCATTACGCCACCACCAGCAGCCTGAACTATTAAAACAAAGCTAGATGGATCCATCCTTTCATGTTGCTTACACCAAATTCTGACCCTACATCGGAATGTCGCAGCTGAAATCGACACTCATCAGACCAGGCAACGTTTTTCCAATCTTGTATTGTCCAATTTTGGTGAGTCTGTGCAAATTGTAGCCTCAGTTTCCTTCTGCTGCTGTAGCTCATCTGCTTCAAGGTTCAATGTGTTGTGTGTCTGAAGACCCACCTCTTCAAGGAGCACCTTGGTGACTGACTATGCCTCTGCTCATTTATCTCTTCTTCGCCGTTGAATAGTGGACGCTGATGTAAGTTTCCCTTTACAGATTTAAGGAATAGATGTGGACTACTTGAGCACCGATGTACGTCGCCCTGGATAAGAGTGTCAGCAAAATGCCGCAAATGTAAATGTAAATGCAAATGTGTGCGTTCAGAGATGGTATTCTGCATACCTTGGTTGTAACGAGTGGTTATTAGAGCTACTGTTGCTTTTCAATCATCAATGCATTTTCCCCCTGCTCACTGGATATTTTCTCTTTTTCTGACCATTCTCTGTAAACCCTAGAGATGGTTGTGCGTGGAAATCCCAGTGGATCAGCAGTTTTTGAAATATTCATACCAGCCCTTCTGGTACCTACAACCATACAACATTCAAAGTCACTTAAATCCCCGTTTTTGCCCACTCTGATGCGCGGTCTGAACTTCAGCGACGTGTCTTCACCATGTATAGATGTCTAAACGCATTGAGTTGCTTCCATGTGATTGGCTGATTAGCTATTTGTATTAACAAGCAATTGACGTAACCTAATAAAGTGGCTGATGAGTGGATATTTTTCATTTATGATATTTGTGTTAGTTTATGTACCAAAAGTAGTCATTTTTACGTGGAATCCACTATCCAACCCCTCTCTGTCCCATTCTATCAAATGCTATTTTTGTTACTGTACCTTCAAGAGTGTTTTATTTAAGAAAACTCTTTTCTGATTGGCCGTCCTGTGCTGCCAAAAACTTCAGCATAAGTTAAGACTAAACTGATAATGGTTGAATAGCCTCAGTATCTGTAAATGCTTTGGTTTTCGTGGCATCACAAAAATAGTGAATTCAAAGTGGGTTGTCTTTGCAGCTTAGTTTGCATATATTGACTGTACGGACGGATATAAAAGTTGATTTCTACAAATATTAACGCTGCAAAACAGTTTAAAACCAGATCCCCTCCCTCTGCAGGTTCTCCCCACCCACTTGTGGACGGAGACTATCCTGAAAGTTCTCCCGCATCCAAAGATCTTGTTTTTTTTTTTTCCCGTTTGTTTCTAAGACCTTAAATAAAAGAAATTTCTTCATTTTAGTTCTTTATGTTCATTTGCATGTGACACCATTTTTAAAACCCCAGTAGTGGTTATTATTTTTAGATGTTATTTAAATCACAATAACTTTGCATCTGCGTGACATAGGAACACCAAACAAAGCTCAGCATGACGTCTGACACCTAGAGCATCAAGACAAACTAGAGGAACTTCCATATAAGGAGCCGTTTTGCTACACAATGACAATTTATCATTTACTGCGCTTCCGTGCCGGTCGCATTCTAAGGTTTAAACCCCGTTTTCCCAGCTCCAGGGGCAAAAACGAATCCAATTCAGATACTTCTAACCATCATGAGGGCAAAAGAACTCACATGTATTCTCTGTGCGCCGAGTGCACGGCTGCAGCATTGCTGTAGCGCCACAGTACAATGATGGAGGACAGCACATCCAGGGCGGCATCAAACTGGAGACAAGAACACAGACGGGACATTACTTATGAAGTCACAGCCATCAAATTCGGCATTTAGCAGCAGAAGACAGAGGATGGTGTACTCACAGCAAAGCCGAACGCTGAGGCACTGCTCCTCATAGCGGAAACAGCTGCAATGCACACAAAAAAACAGAAGCTTTTATCTGTTTCACAATAACAATTGCACAATTTTATTTGTTGAATGATTGTACACTCAATGGCCACTTTATTGGCAACCACTACCATGTAGATCCACCTTGCTAGTGTACTGTCGTAGACTGTTGCTAATCCAGATGACACCCAGCTTTATTGTTCTTTTAAGCCCCAGCTTTTTGTTTGCTCTCCTTGCTGTTCACTCTGTCACTCCCAGACTGTAGAACAGTCTTCCACTAGCACCGCGACTGATGGAATCGATTAAACAGTTTAAAGCTTAAGACTTACCTTTCTAGACAAGCCTTTGGGTAGCTTTTATAAATATATACAGTAACCCCTCACTTTTCACACGGGTTACGCTCCAAGAGCACCCGCGTATGATGGAAAAACCGCGTTCTTGTGATGTGGTTAAAAAATGCATAAAAAATGCCTATTTTTATCAAGTAAACCCTAAATATGCCCCCAAATATGCTCCCAAAACAATGTTATTCTAAACTCATTACCGTAGAGGAAATGTAAAGGTAAACCTCGTTTTCTTTGGTATAAGTAGGTAAAAACAGTAATAAATTCATTTCATTTACAGTAATAAAAATACAGGGCTTTAAGAACAAAACGAAAAACACGAGAACACTCAAGACGCTCCACAGGGAAAATTCTGGTCTGCAGCTGCGTCAAAGGGCAGCAACCAATCAGCAGCAAGGAGAAATAAATAACGTTCTTGGATTGGCTACTTTCAAACCTCCCGCCTCTGGGTACAGCACTATTTCACCATCCCAAGACGCCTTTCTTTGTGTTCTCTCGTCAGTAACAAAACATTTATAGTTATTTTTTATATGGAAATGTAGCTGAATTTACATTAATATTTATGTTACAAAATCAGTAAATTTTACTTTTCTTAATTATTTAGCACTAAAATGCATGAAAATGTATATGTTGCCACAAAAAAAAAAAGTGACATTGGGGCCTCGTACGCCACAACCCCTCGTCCTAGTGCTGGTTGTTTGTTTGGGCGTGGTGCTTAGCAACCCAGCACAAGGACTAGGGGGTGTGGCGGACGAGGCCCGGATGTCACAAAAGCAAGAAAATGCGGAGGATATCTGCAGTTTCCGCGTTTGTGTGAGGGTTTCAGCGAACAATTATTAGTTTGGTTCTCAGAAAAAATCAGCGTTGGACTGAAGCGCGACTGCTGATCCGCGTAAAGGTGGGGTTTACTGTACACAAAGTCATTCCTGGTTTAAATGATCGATAATATTTTATCTGACATCGTATTTAAATCTTTGAACTTATTATGTCTTTGAACTTAAAACTGGGCCCTCTAAATGATGGTGAAAACACCCTCGGTGTAGCTTAAACTCTCAAACACTACTCTCTATTGTTGTTAGTTGCTTAATGACTTCCATAGCTACCATAAGACAAGAAAGAACTTTATTTATCCCGAGGGAATGCTCAGTGCAACAAGAGGAATAAAATAAGATAGTGGAGAATTAAAAAGTACAATAACAATAGTGCAACAGAATAACAAAACTAGAACAGATACAATAACTGATCAGAAGTGCAACTGGTTTATGAAAGTGACTTAGTGTTTGATGTGTAGCATGTTATGTAATGCATCACGGTGATGTTTCAATGCATAATATGCAACAGTGCATCACAGGAAGTGGACATTCTATAAATTATGATTATATAATGCTACAATGGCACTGTTTAAACATCAAAGATTGAAAATGTAGGTACGCATGCTGTCCAACAGGACAATGCCAGCAAAAATACAAGCTGTCCACCAAAGATGGGGTGGAGCCTGCTCCTGAGAGGCTCAGAGTCTTCCCTAAAGGTCGTAAAAAGCAGGTCATCCACCCACATCTCTTTCTCTCCTGCGTCTGCTTGCACTCAAGGGATGTCAGTCCTTTATCAAGTTTCAGTGACTTGGCTTGTTCATGTTCATGTTTTGAACTGAGGAATCTGAACTGAGATCAATGTGTGCAGCATTGGACCTTTACCTTTGAAAGCAACCTCTAATCAACTAACATCACAGTAAAATCTCCTGAGAATGACTAAAACTTATTCATTATAAAGTTAAACACCATTAGCTTTATCATAAGGCTGAATTCATTCTCAGTACCCCACACAGAATTTAAACTCAGCCATCACATTTGATCTGGTGAAAACCAAGTCATACACTCAGCTGATCTCATTAATATCCAGGGTAGTTCACTGCAGGGTTGCACTGAGGGCCCTTTGTCTCTAGTCCCATGTGGAACACCAGTGAGTGCCATCTTTACCATTCAAATAGCAACATCTTCTCCTCCCTGTAGCTCATGTAGTAAGGAATGGAACACACCCCTCTTTCTCTTGAGCACACGCCAAAACGCATGTGTTTATGCAAATGCAAACACATGTGCGCGCGCACACACACACACACAGACACACACACACAAACACACATGCGCACACACACACAGTCACTCACCCAACCTCTCTTTTACTTAAACCTTCACCTGTAAATATCCTTTTGTTTATTTAAGTGTTTTAGAACAGACTGTGTTCACAAATGTTTTATTTATTTTCACCAGGTTGTCTTGATTTCATATTAATACTGATTGATGCCACATTCTATAGCAAAAGGATTCACATTTAGTAAACTTCCGAACTCAAACTGTTAAAATTACAGTTCAGACTGATAAATGAATGACTCCACACAAATGACCGACACCAATTAACAACCCTCTCTAGCAGCTCCTCCTCCTGCCTCCCGGCTCTAATGCGGCTAGTGAAATGTGCAAAAGCATGATTATGAAGCTACTGTTTTAAGGCTTTTAAAATGTTTTTCAAAATATTGTGAGAATATCGAATCATATCAAACTGAATCAAATTGTGGGCTAAGTGATCGCTACAGTCTTAGCATTATGCAGATTTTGTTCCAGCCATTTCCACAGCCACTAATGCTTTATTTACTTAGAAGTAGGAGGAGAACATACTTGGCATAAGTAAGAGATCAGACACTGGAACTCTTTACTCACAGCAGGGCTGGGCTGCACCATTCTAACAGCAAAGCTTCTAATAAAATGAACAACACACTCACTAAACAGTACAGTATGAGGTACCTTATGAACTCAAATAATAAACCTGACAGAAATGCCCCCCCAGTCTGCACCAGATCATTTATTTTGAGGGGAGCAAGCTGATGTCTGGTGTGTAATGAACCTAACCTCAGTTTGCGTGCAATGGACCCAGGACCATCAATGGTGTTTCCATGGTTTCCTGGATATAGAGTGTCCTGGCTAAACCAAACCAAACTTTTAAACCCAGCGAATTCTTGAAAATACCTAAAGGGTCAGTTCTACTCCAGACAAGACCAGTATGGCAATACAATATCTATGGTTACTTAGAGATTTATTTAAGAAATCAGATAAAACTAATATGTATTTATTTAAATGAGACAGAACTAGATAAAACACATCTTTTAAAGAAATACCTAGATTAAAGTCCAGATTAAAAAATGACCTTACTATTATACAGAAGTGGATGAAGTGTGTCAATTCGGAAATAAACAAAGAAAGATGAGACAGTGTGACAGAGAGGCGATGGAACAAGCAGCACACGAGGACTGCAGGAGAAGCTGAGAGGCTTCAGTCCAAGAAAATACTACTATAAACAACAGTGGTGCTCGAAAGCCCTTGGGAGCAAGACTGAAGGCTTTTCTAAGCGCTGCTTGCAGTTAAAGAAGAAAGTGCTGCCCTGAATGGCTGCTTTCCTTTAAACTGCACTGCAGCCTGTGGGCTGAAAGCAGGCAGCAGCAAAAACAAACCTACTACCTACACTACTGCTGGAACCAGGGCTGGTCAAAGAGCACAGGACCAGCGTATGTCCCTGACTAGTCTGGGGTTAAGGTCAATATAGAGAACATGGCATGTTCTCAAAAGAACACAAAAAACCCAACATGAAATCCATAGCTATGCACGGCAAACCTGGCAAGAGATGACAGCCTCTGTCAGCTTTTACGTGTCTTTTTCATTATTATTCATGTATTATTTATAGCAAAGATAAATCAAAAGCAAGCGCCAGTGTTTACCACCTGGCTAATTTCAGCTTTCAGCTTCAGTCCTTGCGGCCAGGTATCGACAGGCAGGGTTACTAAATATTACAAAGTGAGAGTGGGTGGCGTCCATGCCTGCACCGCTTTCATCAGCCTTCTGTCTTCTCCTCAGCCTGCGGTTAACGTATAAAAGCTGAAAGCACTGCTATCTGCAGCCACTCCCAACCTGACCTAGTAAATGAACAGCCGTTTCTTCTGCTCCCTCTCCTCTCGCAAGCTTGCCACAATAGATGCATCTCTGCATGGTGAAAAGGCCCTTTCACTCCCTCATCAGTCAGACCAACACGGCTGAAAGATGCTGCAAGCGTGACATGGCTCCGCAACAAAGACGTTTCAAACCGATGCTACAAAGATCCTCTCCCCGTGCTTATACAAAGAAAGCGAGAGAACGTCTACCAACTCAGCTTCTTCAAAGAGCCTCACTCCTGCGCCTAAACCACTGCAAATGGCTTTAGCTGTGGTTTGAGGCATTCATCTTGACAAATTGTGACAACAAATGTACATGAGCCTTGTCCTTCCACTGGCAGCAAAATATTCCTCCGAAATGTTTTCCTTTGTTAAGAAATCTGTCTTTGTGAAACAATAACTGTTCTCTAGGTGTCCCTGAGATGAATCAGGAGGAATTAGAACCACAACATAACCAAGAAATGAAACAAAATATAGACCAGAAGTTATTTTGTAGCATTAGTAGTCTGTTATGAAGGAAAAGGGAAGTCACAATGACATGAACACACAGAACATGTCATAATGTGCTATAATGTGGTGAGTAGGGATGATAAGCAATTGAAAGAAGCGATAAATTGGGAACAAATTTGAGGTAATCATCAGTACATTCTGAGAGAACTCAGGTTTGCTCAGGTTTGTTTCTTTTTTTCATGCTCAGAGCTTGAAGGGAAAGTATAGCCTCCAGTCCTTTCTCACAGCAGTCATATCATTTCAGCTGAAAGACAGTAAAGAACTTTTTCAGACAGTCTCTCTTTGAATTTGAACAATGTGAATTTTAGGGGTGTAAGTATGCATCAAAAATGTGTAATATCACAATGTGACAGTATGCATCACGAAGAATAAACCAGTGTTTCTGCAGGTAACATTTCTCTGTGATGGCCCACCACGATAAAATATTTGCCACCATGGCAAAAAACTAAACAAAATCAACCCCCTCAAAACCTAAGTCACCAAACCAAACTCCTTAACTCATAGGAAACACTATAAGCATTCAATTAATTCAGATACTTCGTGTAACTGCATTTTTTATACCGTCACTCAACAGCTCAGTCCAGCACATTCATGTCTCACAAATGTAGACTCCTAATGTAGACTCCTAATACTTGGTGAGGTAACCGAATCTGCCTTAAACGAACAACTCAGACTTTAAACTGCCTCTGTAAATACTCTTCTACATTTTACTCTGCACTTTCTCTGTCCTGCTGCTGCTATTTTTGCACGGTTATAGTAATATAGTAATTGCTATAATTGCTGTCTACCTCTGTTAAGCATTTTTGCAGATATGTCTCTCTGCTGCTAGAATATAGCACTTGTCAAAATACCGTATTCATCCAGATTTGTACTGTAGTTGTTGTCCACTGAACTAAAAGTGGTCTTGTCCGGTTATATTGTTGCTCTTGTGTTTTTCTTGCCCTCTTTTTTGTCCCCTCTAGTCTTGTGTTGTTCTGTTTTTTTCTTTGTATTGCTCCGTGGTCCTGGAGGAACGTTCTTTTGGATTCACTGTGTACTGTCTGTTTATGGCTGAAACTGCAATAAAACTACTTGACTTGTGTCAGGTCCACGGTCAAACAACACACAGAACATTCAACACTCAAACACACACTGAGACGGAGATATAATAGTTAGGACATTCTGTATAATAAAAAGGTTTGGGTTAAAAACCATTCTAACTACTCTGCGTGCCCTTTTGTGTTTTACCGACATGCCCCCAAAAGGGCCCAAAGTTGGCGAAAGAAGCAATACGGCTATTGCAGAATGTAAAAATATCTAAAGTAGAACATAAAATATAAACTCCCTAAAACAATCACACATAGGTCTTTACTAAGCTCGGATTCTTGTTTTTTTATTCACTTTTAGCAGCCGTGGTAAAAGGATCTTGATGCCTGGGTGTCCTGCAGCCCTTCAGCATCCCTCTTGCATCCAATATGTCCCACAGTGATCCAGTCATGGCTGGATATTTTTGGTCATGAAGCACCAGCATCACACTGACATACAAGGTGAGATCTTCAGTGATCTTGTAAATATCAGCACTTCATCAAGTCAGTCCCAAATGTTTTGTTCTTGGACTGTTCTTGGGCTACAGTGTGAGAACACGGACTGATTTAGAACAGCGAGGCAGTGCTTCCAGCTGTGTGTTCTCCTATGTTCAGCACCCAGTGTGAGTGGCAGTGCCTTCTGATCCGCTCCTCTGCTCTGTACAAGAGGGCTGAAGGACACAGACTAGCTCAGGTAATTAGCTCATCCTCTGACCCTCTCCTTGCAGAATGGCATATTTTACATGCCATGGGGCCTTAGTCTCTACACAGGTTGACCTTTCAATTACAGCCCCTGCTTGACCTCAACACCCGTCCCAGACAACCTCCAGCCCTTTTCATTTCTCTCCTTCATGTCCAGGTCTGTCTGTGCATGTAAATCAGCAGGGCTTATGGAAGGGCTGGGGGTGGAGGTTGGTAAAGCGAGGAAGAAAGGCTCTAGAAGGAGTGTGTTTAAGAAAGAAAAAGATAAAGTGTGTGAGAGAGAGAGAGGAGAAATATTTATAGATATATATATAAAGAGAGAGAGAAAGAGAGAGCGAGTGCGAGGGAGCGAGAGAGGGGTGATGATAAAAGTGATTAAAACAGATAAGAGAGAAAAAGAAAGACAGGGAGACAGACAGAGCATGAGAGAGACTACGAACACAGAAATGCAGGTTTTCAGCAGAGTGGTTAAGAAAGAGAATGGTGGAGAAAGTACGAGAGAATGAGAAAGAAAATGATGAGAGTTGTTAAACAAGCACAATGGAAAAGAGAGTAGAAAGATTAAGAGGGGGAGACTGAAACAAAGAGATAAGAAAAGAAGCAGGAGAGCTTGAGAGAGAAATTAAGACAGATACATTTACATTAAAGCAGCGATATAGAAAAAAGTTTAAGGAAGAGGTTTAAACAGAGTGAAATACTTCATGCTAGAGAAGCTAGCCAGAAATGTTCAAAGTGGTGGCGACTGGCATCACACAGACCAATCAAGGTTTAATGGCTCTAAAAGCAAAAAAAGCAGTTATTACATGAAAGGGTTATGAATACACTGCCTAGACACTGGTTGGTTTATGGTACTTATAATAGTCTATGATAGTTCTGAGAGAATGTAAAAGCAGGTGGTATTTATTTATTTAATTATTTATTTTGGGGGTGGGGGTGTGAGACAACAAATGCATAAATGGAGAAATTAGGTTTTATTCCATTCTTCCAACAGTGAGAGAGGGAGAAGGAGGGAGAGAGGGAGGGAGGGAGAGAGGGAGGGAGGGAGAGAGGGAGGGAGGGAGGGAGGGAGGGAGAGAGA
>JBBPCX010081567.1:5314-16766 GCA_037974365.1 Hydrocynus forskahlii
CTTGCCTCCCTCATCCTGTAGTGTCCTTGCCTGCCTTATGACTAAATGTGATCATGCAAACGTCAGGTGTGTGTGTGGGGGGAATTAGAGACTAGTGAAAGGTGGGACTTACATAAAATACATAAATCTGTTTATGAACACAATCAAAATGTGTAATACCAGTGCACCCATGTTGAATGTATGAAGGGATTCTTGTTTGTGTGTCTGGTCTTTGGCTTTGCAGAATGTCTGAATTACAGCAATATTGTATTAAATTCTTAACTGTCTTGCAGCCACCAGCTTATTGTATGAAAAACATGTCAACATGAAAGCATACATTCTTCAGATTCTAAATTATGCTTTTTATATGCATTTGTTAGATTACTTTAGTAAATGTGATGGTTTGTCGGACCTAAAATAATGGGGTGAGTTTCAGGGAAGTGAATGCGTTGGAGCGGCAGTAATAAGGCTGCATGCTGCAAGTAAAGATGGATCTGATTGAGCTTTTAATTAAACTGTTACATGTTTCCAGTTCTATTGAGGACACACACAAGCTTTAGCCTTTGCTCTAGTTTTGTGTCCGAGTTAAATATTGTTTTGTCTAAGTTGGCTTCTTATCTTGAGAGTCTTACATCGTATGAATTTGTGTGCTGGTGATCTCTCCAAGGTTAATGTTGGAACAGAATGTAACGTGACCCAAAATGAACCTATGCTACATGGTGCATGTATGTGTGTTTTTGTAGAAGGGCCATCAGGTCATGTTTGTTTCTGAAAATACAGAAGTGAAACCGACTAAAATAGATGCTGGGCCCCAACTGGATGGGCTGTTGTCCACGGCCCGATGAACCGATGCACTCATGTTATTTCCTTACTTAGTGTAATCATGTTGTGTAAGATGTCTGTCAAAACCATATATAAGGCCTGAGAAGATATTGTATCAGTGAGAGTTGAAAGCACCAGCTCTCCACTGCTCCTTCTTGCAAAAATAAAGTTCTACCTGCTGAGGAAGAGGTCTCTGGGTGATGAGAGTAAGACATTTCTGTAACCATGAGCCATGGCAAGTTTGCTGTAGCTTTTTCAGCTGCTGTTCATAAAATGGCCTAAAGAATCTCACACATGTGGTTTCAGACCTCAGGTTCAGTGAATGCCCAAACAGGCATACATGAGATGATTCTGTTCTGAGCCCTTTAGCAGAGACCTACATTCCAAATGGGACTTTTTCTTGCCAACATGATTTAAGTTCCTTTAACTGGTTATTTGACAGCCCTTTTATTTGAATGGAATGTAAGATATTTTATTCTTGTCTATCGACATGAAAAGATTGCCTAATATCCCCCTGTATCACTAATTGTGATATTTAGATTGTGCCTAACTCTGTTTCTGTAGCTCTGAACAAGTTGCAGCAAATAAGACGAGAAAGAAACCAAAGTGAATTCAAAGCTGAAGTTGTACCAGGAGAGCAAATCTGTAAGCCACATACACCACTTTCATTGTTTAATCACTCTCGTCTTGTGCATGGTTTTAAATCTTATCTCTCTGTTCTGCAGCGTATCCTCCAGAGACCCACAAACCCTCTGCAAGTGTGAAGACCACATACAGCAATGCCGAACAGGAAGCAGGTATAGCGAATGTGGTTTGTCTTGCAAAGTTAGACTGAATTCTACAGTATTTTTGCTTGGACTTTCACATTCTTTACAGCAGCAGTTTATTTAGTGGTGGTGGTGAATGATAAACTTCAGCATATTTCATACAAGAAATTCAGCTCCAAGTGGTACATGTTACAACAGTAGTGCTGTTTAGTCAGGTCTTTTTTTTTTTTTCAATTATCAGATCAGATGAACTAAAAAGGATTTCTTAGCCAATCATCTGTTGAAAAAAGTGATAAATGTGACAAAGTGTGGTTGTGGCCAAATAAGATTACTATGACCGGTATCTGCTGGTCTGTAATTGATATAGTTTATATGTATTTGACCATGCTGTCAGCTGGTTAAAATTCTTGGTATGTTTAAGGATGCGACATGGGGTCTTTTGTTGCTGTTCAACAGTTCGTCAATTTGACTGGGCTTCAATGTGGGAGCTTTACTAACTATTAGATTGAGACAGACATCCTCTCAATGCCTTGGAGGCTAAAGTGCAAAGGGTGTGGGGTTACAGGCTGGCTGCCTGCCTGTGTGCATTGCCCTTGGTTCTTATCCATACATTCTTGTTAGGTTTTGGCATCCCAAGAGCATGATATAAGTTATCATGAAGGAGTTTCGGTGTAGTGATGTTTGGATGACCTCCACGCAATTTAAAGCAATATTTATAGTTCCAAAATATATTGAGATTGTCAGTATATCTTCTCTCATGGGTGAGGCATGCTTCTGTCTCCTGTCCTTGTCCTTAACACGAACATTTGTGTAATTTTCCAAAAAGTAGATTCTGCCGCTGAAAGCCAAGACAATGGTCAGCTCATTTTGTGTGTGGTAAGTACAAAAGTGTTTCAGCTACTCATTTCTTTTTTACAGTGTAAAGTATTTTTGGCTAAAAATACATATATGCATGAAACTGTGATTTGTGACCTCAACCACTTGACTCTGAATTGTGAATTCAACCTCTCACTGAATTGTGAATTCAACCTCTCGATATACAGAACTTTAAATGTTGCTAAAGTGCTAGTGACTGCCACAAAATTGAAATTAATCCACTGTTTGGGCATAGTGCCTCCACTTAATGCCCTTGAAGTGATATTTCAGTTTTTAGTAATTTAATTTTTATTTCTACAGGAGTGTGACCAAACATTATACTTTATAACAAGCTACAAGAAGCACATTACAGGAAGTGAACACCAACAGGTGGGTTTGAATGTGTGGTTTTTGGGGTGCAGGAGCTGCATGCCTGTGCTTTTGTACAGATGCCAATTTTACACTCTCACGCGACTAATGTGTTTTTTGTTGTTTCCCCCTACCCCCAGAAACTCTGTGAGCTGTTTGGATCAGGTAATGTGTGTCTCTAATGTCACTTTTGTCTTTTCTGGAAAACTTAAGGAACTTGTTTTTTTTTTTATATGGTGAATTTAGTTTATTTTGTTTTACCAAAATTATTTTTAAATTGAAATTGTATCAAGTACTAGCTGATGGGCTCAGAATCGTTTATTCGTTTTGCTTATTTGTCATCCCCAACTGTTCCTCATACCTTTCTGATGTCTGATGTTTAGGAGACACTAGTAGATTTGATTTGTTTACAAAGTATTCATGTAGTAATCGTAAAAAATAGAAATGAGAAAGAGGTTAGTTTAGGCGTGAAAGGACCTTAAAGATCTTGACTTCAGAGATGGTGTGAAATAGGAAGTAGATAGTGTGGTTTAGTCGTGCTTGAGATTGTGCTTTCTTCCACCCTTTCTCTGACTCCCCTGTATCTGTCTTTCTCTGTAGGCTTGTACAATGGTATGTATTTCATTCAGTAACATGAAAGGCACACTCTACAATACAAATTCTATTGAATAAATGCTTCACAAGTGAATTCAACTCAACCACTCATAACTTCACATGTGGGTCTATTTAAAAAAAAAATGTCCAGTTTTTTTGGTGTCTCTGGCTAGGACCCATCCCTGAGATTAAATTGTATACATATCTATGGACTCGCCACAAGAAGAAGTCACCGCCCCCAATAATAGGTGAGATAAAGTACAAGACCAAATATCGTTCATGAAAGAATTACAGCCAATGTTTGAATATCTTACATGAATACCTCTCGTTGATGGGAGTCCCCTGCTTCACTTGGTGAATGAGTTAAATGCAGAAAAAGAATTTCATTGTTCACTCTGTGTGCTGTTTATGTGTGACGTCTAAAGTAAAAATCCTGTTCATTTTGATGCCCCCTCAATGCACTTAGGCATGCGCTCTCAATCTGCTTAGATTGAACCTAAAGAACTCATCTTTCTTGTGCACATAACATACCTTTCTTGTGCACATAATGTGTCTTTCTTACGTACGTAACCTTTGGGAACGGGGGTTTGGCGAGGCAGGGCTGTAAACTGCATGCCACTGAAGCTTCCCACAGTACACACACGATCAGAAAGTGCCTAATAGTAAATTCAAGGAGAATTCTTTGAAATGCCACTGGAGGTCATGGAGGTTCACCAAACGTTTAAAAGCATGTCTGAAAAATTCCAAAGGACACTTGTTTAGAAGGAAGCTTACCATGAGCAGTCAAAATTGACAGGTAGTTTTATTCTTGCAGCAAGGGAACAAGTCACACAGCAGACCAAAGTCTTACAGAGGAGTTGTTCAAAGTCCGTTAGCCTATCTTAACTTTCTATATGCTATGAATAAGTGACAATCATACATGGTTACTTGTCTTAAGCGTTGCCTGTAATCAATCAAGTGCATGAGAAACTAAAATGTGGAGGACTCCATTACATCCGGACATCCCATGCCAGGTTGCGCTGTCCGTTCCCACATCCTTTCTGCAGACAAAGAAGAGAAAATCCTCCCGAAAAACATTTTCCTCTGGGTTTGTAAAATAAGTCACCCAGAGTTCAGTGCAAAGTCCCTAAAGTACACACACACACAAATATGAGATACATTGTAGAGGGTTAATCGTTCAGTGATTATAAAGAAAAGGTTATTCATAAGGATGATATATAGGTGAAACTTGGAGAATAACAATTCTTCCAACAAGCAAGAACAACCTTTACAGGAGCGTCTCCTAACATGTTACATATCTAAGAACCTCCGGACCTGTCCATTTAATGGGCATGGTGAATCTGTACAATTATGGAACTCCATGCCTTTTTTTTTTTTAAATAATAAAAACTAGGAAGAGGCCATCTGTGTAATATTAGTGGAAGATTGATGAATGACAGGTATGGGAAACCACTGACCAAAATGATTCTTAAGGCTTATTACTATTGGTGGAAAAATGCAGGGTGATAAAAATATGCAAATCTTGTGGAAATTAGTATTTATTGGTGGAAAGCCACCAAATAACCAGGATCATTGTGAATTAAGGAGGTATCAATTGTTTGAATATATAAACTTGGCTGGATTAGCTTTTTGGAGCTGCTCACGCAGGACCACGACTGTTAAGACTCTTCAAATAAATAGCTTGCTCCACTTCTTTGAATTTATTTGATTCTAGACTTAGGCTTAGACTCCAACTTACCATGACATTATAAGAGGCCACTTTACTTCATTATAGGAAGATGCTTATTTATAGCTTAATGTGCTATACTTTCAAGATAATACAGGGAATATTCAAGCCATTGAATTGTTCAGAGATATTCTTACATTATGATCATGTTTTGTTTGTGTTTACCAGGTCTGCAGCTGATAACGGTGCTTGTTAACAGACTTGGTCAGAGTTCAGGCCAACCAATCTACCTGTGCCACGCCTGTGAGATCAGCATCTCAACGTCTGTCTCTACCCACATCACCTCTGCTCAGCACTACTTCAATGTCTTTGTAAGTTCTTTAACTAATAATTTTTTAAATTGCAGTAAGGCAAATTATACTTCTCAATTTTGAAGCCAACATTAAAAAAAAAAAACAACAACTATATTTTACATTTGTTTTTAGGCGCACACACAACCAGATCTTGTGTTCCTTGGCGCTCGGAACTTGAACCAGATCACAGAGTTTGCGCAAGAAGAAGAAATGAAGCAGGGAAAGGAGAAGAAGGTACTTCGGGTAAGTGTTTAAGCATGCAAAGATCTTCTGTACACATTTACGTACACGCGCATTCATACTGTCTCTCTTCAGGTGTGCGAGATTCCAGACCAGCTGTGGAGGAAGTTTGAACGCCTATCTTATGAGAAAAGTAAGCAGGAGAATTCTAGGCGTTCAATCTAAAGGGAAAAAATGACCATTTTCTGCTAATTTTGTCTTTGTCTCTCCCACTCTCCATGTCATTAGTCATGGCAACATTTGGGCAACACTATTCAAAGCTGAACAAATGTTTTGCAGGTAGGTATCTATATTTTAATTTGATCCCTCACTGACCTTTTGGAATGCTAAATTACTTCTTAAAGTAATAATATAGAAGGACAAAGCAGAAATAACAGATTTAAGTAATTTTGGCAACAAAATGTTAAGCAAAAAGTAAATTTAGTTTTGTCTGAAAGTAATCCTGACCTGGCACTGTACCTGACATATGACTTTGGGGGGGGGGGTGAAAATAGATATCAGTAAAGTACAATAAATCTGTCTGTATATTCAAAATCCCTTCAGATGTCTTGGTGTTTGTGTCCATAGTTACAAAGCGAGTGACACTGCAGTCATATGCCAAAAGTAGTGAGAGGATGTCTCCGCTACTCGGTGAGTGCTTTAACTTAACAGAAATGAGGTACCAAACAATGGTGCATGATGGCACAGTTAAGGTGAACTGTACTAATGCTTATCTATGTAAGAGAAAACTTGCTTTAAACTCACAAGGAACCTGCGTTGCAATAGGCTAAGCTTACACAAATGACCAGTTAAACCTTACACAAGTGATCTGCTTTGCAACAAGTGAACTGCTCATGTTATTCTATAGACTGCCGTGTAAGGATAAAGGTTTGCGTTGTTATTAGCTGCTCTTCATGTTATTCTATGGGCAGCCATGTAAGGATGAGTGGGATCAAGTCATGGCCCTATAAGGCATGTATGAGCATTAAGGGCTTGTGGTGTTTGCACAACCTAACGTTTTCAGTTCCATGTCTAAGGTATATAAGCTCCCTGCGAAGAGCTATGATTTTGAGAGACATCTGAGACTGCCTCAGTGTACTCTCCCTGCAGAAATAAAGATTGCATTGCTTCTACTGGCCTGAGTGATTGTAGAAGCAAGTGATCGAAGTTGAGCTCGAGCTAAAGCTAAGTCTAAAATTATTCTAAGTCTAAAAATCAGCTGGAATTCTTCTAAGTCCAAAAATCAGTCGAAGTCAGAGTGTACAAGGACATTTTTGATTCCCTCTTAATTTTTCTTTTATGTGAAACATATATATGTCTGTATGAAAAAGAGAGAGGGTGAGGGAATTCTCAGACCAGGCAGGATGTGAAAGAGGCCCCTTGCAGAACCTTCCAGGGGGCACAAAAAAGGCCCCTCTGACAGGAAACGGGTGCGAGAGGACAGATTAGATTGATGAGATGGGAATGGCATGTAAGGGGAGGGGGAGTCAGAGAGTATAAAAACTGTGCATGTGTTTTTATACATCTGTGCATGTGTTTTTATACATCTGTGCATGTGTTTTTATACATCTTCAGTATTCATTTATGCATTATTTCAGTCCTTCCCATAGAGGTTTTTTTACCAATGAAAAGTATAGGGTGTTCCATTGCTTAATTTGCTTAGTACCACCTGATTGTTATGCCCAGTGAAGGCCCAACTTCTTATCGTCATTGCTACGTAAATCCTATAGAAAACATGGGGAGTCTCCTTCACCTGTTTTGCTTATTCCTCCCTGTTTGTTTTCAACCAATAACTACAAATTATGTCATCCTCTGATTCATATTTCAGGGACACATTCAGTTCTTTCTTGACCAATGAAATTTATCACTCTTGAGTAACTCCCCTTCTAATGGCTCTCTGGACATGCGCCTTATCTGATTCTGCTTAACTCCACCTTTCTTGGCATCCAGTCCGAACACCTGCACATTAGGTCATCATCGCGGCCATTTTACACTTATAAGTTTACGGCCATCTTCTATTCTTGCCCTGACAGTTCACTTAGAGCTCAGCTGGGCACCTTACAGGTTACTTGAGTTCAAAGCTGTGCACCTGGCAAGGGCCCTCCCTTCTCCTATCCAGCTTCTGAGGGAGATAGTTCACTGAATTCAGACTGCTCATACAGGGGCTTTTGGTCTGATATGAGTTTAAACTTAACTGTGGAGGATTTTACATTAAAACCCATATAATTATGCCAAGCTAATCACCGTAGATCCATAAAATACCTCTTCATGATCATGTGCTGATTTGAGGATTTTTCTCTACATCTATAACCATTTTACGTTAGTCCAAATGACTAATTTATGAAATAAAATATCATATGGCCTGTACATGACAAGTGTTTAGGGTATGTTTATGGCCTTTTAGAGGTAGAATAAACATGTAGGATTTCAGATTATAAGACCGACATAATTGTAGTGAAAAATAATGTAAATTTGGTACATTATAGTATTTATAATGCTAATTCTAAACTTCTCACTCTAAAACCAGGTCTGCAGTTCATGGTGAAGTACAGTACAACACAGCCATATCCAAAATGTGGTTACCTTTGCTTGCTTTGTGAAAGGAATCTTTCTGATATGCATGCCATTGCCCACGTTTTGAGCTTTGCTCATTTGTTCAACTACCTTGTGAGTATTCTAAACCTTCAGACATATTTTAGTGTATTAAGAGCCTGTGATGGCGTGATCCATTAATCGGAATCATTTATTATTAGAATGTGGCCCATCCTGGTTCCTTGAGCAAAGATGATGAAGAGCAGAAGTCACTGATTGTAGACTTGGCACAGCAGGCAGAGGCACTCAATCCTAATGGTGCTTTGCAGGTATGAACACAAATGTCAGTTTTATCCTTTATTCCCTGGACTGCCTACCTAGAACTAATGAACATTTGAATGTTAAATGCTGATTAACATGGTACAACTTCACTGCCATTAAAGTTAATACAGCATTTATTTAGTGAAAGAAGCTACATGAATCTGTAATAAATTAGTTTTCGAAGGTGTCTTATGATTTAAAAAAAAAGTTAAAAGGAGTGTGGTTAACAAACATGGATATTAATTAAATACGGGGTCCATGAGTGCACAGGGACTGTGGGCCTGTGAAGCACATGCGGTCCTTGCACGTACAAGATGTAAATTGTCTACGAGGCGTCCGCATGCACAGGGCATGGTTTAGAAAAAATAAGAACATGACCATTCATGAGGGCTGAATATTAATTGGTCATAACTGATCTCTTGCTTATTGGAAGACACATGGGAAAGTGGAGATTTAATTATTCAAATACTGATGTAATTGCAACTTATTGTAAGGTGGGAAGGATCAATGCTTTCCTATGCCTATAAAATACCCAGCACAGGTCCAGCTGAGGAGGGGATCCTCCACACACCATGTTTCATTCTTCAATAAAACAGCAAGCTGCATTTCCCCAACTGCTTTGATTTTTTTGAGGCAGACAAAGTTTCAGACGTAGACTCTTGATTCAATTTTCCACGACAGAACCTAGAAGAGTCACATTTCTTACAGAATTGCTGACTGACGCTGACATCATTGCTGAAACATTTTTGACCATGTAGTAGTACTGCAACCTGCTGTCTATCACAGGAAACACTTTTGAAAAAAGTTGGTATTTCCCAAAGTATGTGTAGGAAAGAAATAACGAAAGTAAGGGGGAGATAACTAATTTCTTGAAATGTATCAGGGATAAGTTCTGAGCAGGGCACTGAATGCATATACACATTGACAGCAGTGTTTTTCTTAAAATGTCCCTTAAGGGGCTTGTGATAATTGTGGTCATTTTGACATGCTTACCAAATATTTATGGTGGTGCAGGTGTGTGATGGTGTATTTCCATCTCTGTGCACAACACAATTCAGTGTCTGTTAATGACCAAGATGAGAAGGCTGGCCGCTCTGCAGGAGCACAGCACCTAGCAGCACTTGGAGCAGCACTTAAGGATGGTGGCAGAATACATCAAATCATTTTCACATCTGAGGATTGTGATTAAAGAATAAGTAATTTTATAAAGTAATTTTATAAAGTCCTTAGAATTTGCTCTGTAAGTACACAGATTGAAGAATATATAATCTGTTCTGCCCTACAAAGCCAAAGTGTTGTAACTATGCCAAAGCTGAAACTGAGAAAAATGGCTTTAAAGTTTTAGTATTAGTACGGATTTTGTAGTTACTGCAATTTTGACACCATCATTTCTCTGAAACTTTGAACCAGGATATTTTCTCACAAGACAAAGGAGATGTCCTAAACCCCATTGGTAGTCTAAAGTCAATTTTGACCAAATATGTAGTTACTGCACTTTGGCTTAACCCTACCTTATCCTTCACGAAACCTGCTCCTGAAGGCTGTTTACCTAGATAAGCACTCAAACCGTGTACAAAATGTATAAATCAGACACCTAACGGCCCTAACAGTTTGGAGTGAATATTTCCCATTCCTGAAATCAAAGACAAAGACACACATGGAACAAATGTAGGATGTGGATCAGTGGTGAAGACTGCATTACTGATTAAAACCGAGCAGGAAATAATTGTAAAAAGCATGTCAGTCCAGTATGTGTTAACTTACTTGCAAGTCTGTTTGAATCAAGTTTTGTCTACAATGTCTCACTGTAGTTCTAGGTAGGTGGTCCTGGGAATTTTGTGATTATGATCTACAAATGAACATGTTATAAATATCAGTGAAGTTTAAGACTTGGGGATTGACCAAATGACGAGGACCAAGTTCAGACTTGATGTATGTTAGCACTGAATATAAAATTTATTTGAGATTTGGCTCTTCCTTGTTCAAAGACAGTTGTTCGAAGACCATGTTGTGGCAAAAGGCAGTACTGGGAGTATTTAATGTGAATCCTGTCTGTCTTTAGGAAGTGGAACTGGACTTTGGGAAGTTTTATGAACTTGACTCAAAAAAGTTTAAGGCCGGTAAGTGGTTTCTTCATAAATGAAAGTTAATGAACTCTTCTTTGATCTCTATGTATCTCTATGATACTCTTCATGCTTGAGTATCTGATCTAATCTGAGCCTTGAACTTGTTTTCGTGTTCTGCACTTGCCTTTTTCTCAGTCATTCTCATATCTAACATCTTATAGGGCCCACCAAGTCCTTGGCATTCTCTTAACATTGAACACTTTCACAGCTTTTTGTTTCTGTGTCATCATAGTGTTTGTTGATTTACACATTGGCATATATCTAGTGTCACACAGGATAAAATGATTTCTCTTTTTTCAGTCTTGTTCAGTCCCAGGGTTTCTTGCTTTTTGTGCTTTTGCTTTCGGTATTTGTTTTTGTCAAACTGTCAGAAGCATTCTTAATTTTTAGGGACCTGAACCCTAACAGAAGCTGATTTACAATAAAATCTAACAAGCAGATATTTTTCTCCTTTGCAGCTTTGGATACTCTGCAGCTGTTTTTTAGGCAAAAAGGACAAGGAGAACTGAAGCCACCTCTTGTTCAAGGAGCCAGATTAGGTGTGAAACTATTTGTGAAACTTTTTTCTTGTACAAGACAGTCTAAGAGCTTAAGTCAAAGAACAATGCCAACTGTTGCCACAGCCTGATATCCAATACCCAGTCACGGTGATTTTAGTTTTAGGTGTGATGTGTGTTGGATGTTGAAAAGTAGATTGTCAAGAACAGGACAGATTCTGTAGCTCAAGTCATGTGGTACACCTGCCCCACACTTTCCAGTGAAATGTGGACTACTGACTTCTGCTTATGCCTACATTTTAAGCAGTATCCAGCTTGAAGGAAGATTCTTCACAAGGGACTGAACAAAGAA